>SKCR01034710.1:0-103617 GCA_019454045.1 Zanthoxylum bungeanum
CGTTAATTTGGAATTAGCGAACCCGAGCCCGAGAGTGATTGCGAGCGCATTCGCATTTTGAATTCGAGCGCGGCACGCAAGTCACTTCAAGCGTCAAATCATAGTCGCATCACGTGTCAAATCACTTGTCACTTTGAGTGATGTGTGACATGACATGTTGTCACTTTAATAAAGTGACTTGATTGATGTGAAAAGTAAAAAGTGATGGGAATAAAGTTGATATGACTTGTACCTTTTTGCTTTTGCTTTTCTTTTGACTTTTGATTATAGTTAATACATATACTTTATTTATTTACTTGGTAAATGTTTTAAAGTAATATATATAAAAACTTTTTATTTTCTCTCTCTCCTAAGCATTGAATTGAAATTCGGTCTCTCTCATCCTTGGAGGTTGACTCACGATTTCGGCTTTTGGAGCCAAAATCTTCTTCATCTCCTCACGGTTTGGAGACGATTCTTCATCAATTTTTGGTTTGATCAATTAATATGGAGAAGAACAAGTGCTAGCACACACTTGGTTATACATAGGTGATAGGGAAACGAATTTATGAGCTTGGATTTGTTATTGAAGCTTGAAGCTTGGAGCTTCAATGGTGGTCTTCCATGGCCGATTTTTGGAGCATCAAAACAGCCCCCACCGAGTAGTCCCCTGCTGTTTTTGGAGGTCAAAACCGAGCTTCAACAAGGAGCAAAATGGGTCTTGTTCTTCCTAGCATCAAACCATTCAATGTGAGTATGAATTCCGCCTTATTCCTTTGATGTATTCATGCGAATTTTATGCTTGATTTCATGATCTTGGGACCTATATAGAACTCAACAAGATACTCAATGATTGATGCTGACGTGGCGGTGATGTGGCAGTGACGTGGCGACACGTGGGAAAGAGACTTTCGGCACCGCAGGATGCGACACGTGGCACTTCCTGATTGGATGATGATGATGTGTGGCACGACACGTGGCAGTGTTGACTTGTTGACTTGCTGACGTGGCTAATGACATGGAGACACGTAGGATGCCACGTGGCACACGTGGCGATGATGACTGTCGGCACCGCAGGATGCTGACACGTGGCACGGTGCATTTTAGCAGATAGGCTGTGATGGTGACACGTGGCACGGCGCATTTTAGCAAAGTCAAACTTTTCTCAGATTCTGATTTATGGACCCGGCTCACGTTACCACTGTTCGACGCATTTTAGGCGTCGCGACGCTGACAATTTACTGAAATGTCTTTTTCGTCCAATTTTCACTGTTTTGGCCCAAATCACCTCCAGAATGTCCTGAAACTTTATTTATCTACAATAACACACAAAAACACATCAAAACGTTCACAAAACTCAAGAAACTATACAAAATATTAGGTTAAATGAGTGGTAAATAGTGATATAAATACCACTCATCATGTATGTGCTTATTTGATAAACACTAAATGACTCACCGAAGATTTCCTAATAGATGGTACACCAACATCAATAGGAATCTTCTCGGGTTGAATAACATAGTGATTCTTTGACTTGAGATACCATTGTGGATATATGAGTTATCATCCACATTTAGATGGCAGTCACGTCACCGATCTATTTAGATCAGACATCCACTTGTTCGTTGGGTGTGGACTTATGCTCATGATATTCTGTGAGTATCAAGAAAGGATCTGTCAGTTCTGTATACAGAGCATACGTATTCCATATGTGATTAGCAATCTGTTAAATCTACGGCTATAGTATACTTCAGAAGTGAGTTCCGAATTTATTTAGAGATTGCTAATAGATACGTTGACGAGATTATTCCTATAGAGATTTGACGTTTATATCTATATCTCTGGGATAATCCGGATACCTGTGACAGGGAGAGGGAGATTAACGTATGAAATGACCTCGACATGTATGATTCAGCGAGTTTATATGTGTTTGTCATAATTTACGGGTGGGTGAATTATGGACACGAAATTGGATTTCCTGACAAATATGCCTGAATCTAGAGAGTCTCACTAATTAAATATACTCGTAGAGCACTAGGGCAACAGTTATGAATAATACTGATTATTTATAACTCGTTTAATGGTTAAACGAAAAATACATGCAATCGGGACCTAACGGTCATTTCCGCATTAATGTGTATTTGTATTTAATACTTTATTTTATTAAATACACATTAATAAAATATCAAATTGTGATATTTGATATATATCATTTATATATATGTATTTCAAAATTTCAAATAAATATAATACATATATTAGGATATTTTTGTATTTAATTATTTAATTATTTAAATGTTAAATAATTAAGTTAATTAAATAAAAAAATATCTTTTAAATGATTTTAGCTTTATTAAAGTTGGAAATGGTATGGTCTCATTGGAACACATTTTTGTTCACTTTATTAAAGATAAGGTGTTAACTTTAATATTGTAAAATGTGGACTAATGAAAATCAAACAAAATTTAAATACTTGATATTTATTTTTTTCTTTGAATTTCGACAAAGATGGAATTGGTTAAACAAAATTGTTTTGTTTCATTTTTCATATATAGACAAATTTAACAAAATTTTACAAAGTGAGTTGAGAGCAAAGGTGAAGAAAGAAAGGAAAAACAAAGCCAAAATTGGGAATTTTGTAAGTTATTTCACACTTTCTTCTACATAGAAATTATTTCTATTATTCTTAACTTCAAATTGTGTTGTTAAGATGATGTCTCTACTTTTTAGTTTGTAATTAAATTTTTAGAAGCTTGTTTGAAGGTGTTAAGCATGTATGATTAATTTATAAGCCTATTAGTGTAATTAAGCTTAATAAATTAATTAGAGATAAAAGTTGTCATTCTATAGTTGATTAGCCATTCATAATTAACCTAGAATTGTTCTTGATTAATTTCATGATGGTGAGACTTGATTGGTGTGGTAATTGAATGATTAAAGTGTTAAATTAATTCAATTTAATGTAAACTGTGTAATTGGACTAATTTATGAAATTAGGGTTCTAACCTATTCCAATTTTGGGGCTTTTCATATATATGATATAATTTGATGTATGTTAAATTTGGGATTGATTGGATTTGATCTTGATGTGTTTTGAACAAATTAGGCCAAATTGCAATTAATAAAAGTTCAGGGGCTTTTTCGATAATTATGAAAACGTTTCTGGATTGAGTTGCAAATTCTACTTTCATATTTTGAACATGTTAAGAATAATTTTAGAAATGATTTGGAATTATCTAAAATTATATTTGATAATTTTAGGACTAAAATGTAAAATTTATAAAGTTTAAGGGTCTCACGGTAATTAATGATAAATCTAATTTTTCAGAAAAAAATTTAATTTTTTATTTATTGATTGATTAGAATAAATTGGTTTATTTTAATTGCTCAAGAAAAATATTTATCGGAAATTGTTTCAGAGTGAAAATATGCGAAAACGGTGAAAAATGGCGTTACCGGGTAACGGCTGCCCAAACAGTGAACTGGGCACTGTTTGGGCAGCCCACGAACTGTCCAAATATTTTTTGGGCTGACCTGGGCAGTCCCCATGAGCATTGGTCGGTCGATTTGGTCGGAAACGCATTTTATGCTATTTTGCGAAAAAAATATTTTCGTAAAAGTTTCGCAGTGTTTCTATATTATTTATGTTGTTATATGATATCGAATAAATTTGTTTAGGTGAAATATGAATGAATTATTAATATTTGATATTGAATAATTTATTCATAAGTTTAAAATTTTAAACTACGATTTCGCCCGAACAATGCTTCTTCCGCTGCGCCTCCCTGATTTGATCGCAACAAAATGGTATCAGAGCGAGTCTGGTCCTGGACACCTTATATGATTTTCCCTTTAAAATTCAATGTTTATTTTAATCATTACTTAATACATGTATGTGTTTATTTTATTTGATTTAAATAAAGTAAAAGCATCTTTTGTTGGAAAATCCCCGTTTAAATAAGGTTTTAAGAAAGTGACTAGTATTAGGAATACTTTTTCTTTTTCCGCCTTGTCAATACGGATGTAAATGGTTTCATGATGCTATGGCTGTAACGTGCCAAAGCTGTACAGTTATGGTTGAAGGTAGTTCATTTACACCGGTAGAACTTATATGATAAGAGACAAATTCAAGTGAAAGTGGAAATCCCGAACGTGCCAAAGCTGTCAGGAGTACATCGGTAGCTTGAGTTTGTCATTGACAAGTATAACCTTGATACGCCTCCTTGTGAACATTCCAAAGTTGTCATAACAAGAAACGATCAGGACCGAACCCAGGAGTCACAGTGAGTGTCATTGACAATGAGTTGTCTACCTAATGAATATACGTAGGCGAGAACGTGTCAAAGCTGTGAGTCGAAATATATTCATGGGGTCCACTTCCCATTATGGAATTCAATTTAATTACTGAATTCTCGTTTCCGTTGGGGATTACGGTATTACGTAAAGTAGTGGGAGGCACTGCTAGGTTAAAAATCCTTAACTTATGCGGTGTGTAATATTATGTAAATTGTCGCTCACGTTGTTCCTTATTCTATTAGTTTGATAGAATTAAACTTTTTTCCACTGCATGCATATTATATATTTTTCTGACTTCAATAATGGTTGTAAATTTCTAGAATAGGTTCTAGATTAGAATAGATAATGATATAATCCTTCTAAACAGAATATTTTCTTCTGCAGTAAAGATTGACATGAATTGGTTCATGTCTCGAGATTCTTCACTGGCATTAAGAAAACCCCATTAGGTATTTGTTTATCTAATAATGACGTTTATTGACTTTAGTGATATTTAGAGGTCAAGTGTCACACACTATTTGCTTTTCAATTATTTACAAATGTTGTAAATAGTTGAAGGTAAATAATAAAGCTAAAGGAAGATATGTGTATGTTGTGTATAGAAATATTAATTTTCATAATACGACAACTGTAGATATTGGATATCAGATCTCCCGTCTAGTTATTTAAAATATTTTTGAATGATTGTTTCGATATTTGATATCAGAACTGTAACGACCAGTAGTTTTTACTACTGCGCACAGTGGTACCGTTATAAAAAGAACGAAAGGAACATAACAAAATTTGTTCAAGCATACGTATACTCATGAAATGACTTTGGGGACAATTGGCATATTCCTCGAAGTCTCTGTACGAAATTGTACAATATTCCCCTCCAGACAACCCGAGGTATTTGGGGCATAACCTTTTCATATGAACTACGTTTTAATGAATTTTATACCACTGGAAAGCTAAACTCGATACCTACAACTTCCGCGTTGAATATTTTCCTAAATTTGGACCAGAAATAAGTCAAAAATCACAAAATCAGTGAGCTACGACAGTGACTTCGTGATTGGTCTAGAATGATGAGGTGGCTTAATCTAAACCACCCAAATTATTCCAAAAATCAGCCCCCTTATTCTTTAAATAGTACACTATTCACGAAACCAAAAATGGAAAAAGAAAAGAGGAAGAATCGAGAGAAAGAAGAAGAGTACCGTGAGAAGAAAGAAGAAGAAGGAGGAGAAGAAGAAAGAAAGAGAAAAGAAGAAGAAGAAAGAGAGAGAAAAGGAGAAGATAATAGCAAGGAAGAAGATAAACAACAATAGAAGATTGAGAAATATGAAGAAATCAAGTAGATTAAGGTAAGCATATGTTGATACAAATCTTGAGTATTTGATTTTAGTAGTATGAATGATATGATGATGATATAACATGTTTGAGGTTCCAATTGATGAGGATATAAGCTTGGGGATTGATTGTTGTGTGATACCCAATTTTATAAGAAATCTTAAGTCTTGATATAAGTAGGGAACATGAGATTAGAAGATTAAATTGGAATATAATGTGTGAAATTGATCTATGATGATGTTATGTGTTGCATATTAGTGGTTAATTAGTAAAGAAATAAGTTATGGAGTAAGTGTTTTAGTTGGAAAAGTTTAAAGCTTAATTTAAGAATAATGGATTGTGATTAAATGAGTGAGTAATTAATGATGTTAACTTGGTAGTTTTGTATGTGTGAATTGATGTGATTTGTTGGATTGTGTATTGGAAATGATATGGAAGCATTGATGATGTTTTTTTTGGCTAAGAAAACCAGTGAAGAACCAGTGCAGAACTTGGAAAATCAAGTTCGCGTCGCGATGCAAAAAGGAACCTGCATCGCGACACGTGATGAAAACTGAAATCTATTTCTGTGATGTACGCGTTGCGATGCGCAGCACCTTGCGTTGCGACGCGCAGTACCTTGCGTCGCGACACGAGGTCAAAGTTTTCCTAAAAATGATTTAAACCATCCCAGTTCCACCCTAGTATATTAGAGACCACCCTTAGGGTCTCGTATCAGTTTGAGAATACACGGTACACTGTGATATAAGAATAATATGCTTTGAAATATTAAGTTAGAGCCTGAGTGGGAAAATTTAGGCTAATTTGGAATATGTTCCCCAGCCTATTTTCTAACCAAGTTATCGATTTTAGGGTCATCGCAGGAACTAGAATTCCTTCAGTGAGCGGGTAATGCCGACCAGATTCCCAAAACAATGAGTGGACCTCTTTTCTTAAACTGGTTTGATTCATTAAGTTTTGATATCAGACTTATCTTTTTACGCTTTAGGGTGTTAGATTTCTTTTATCATATATATTTCATGAAATTTATGTTTAAAGTTATGTTATGGACAAAAAAGTTTTTAAAGCATGATTTTATGGTTTTTCGGGGCATGAGGGAAAAAATCATCCCAGTATGTAACTTGAGACAATGGAATTTACGGACAGAGGACATGTGCACATGTAGAGGACTGAGGGGACGGCGATACGTAACGCCCTCAGATCTTGGAGCAGGGCTAGGGGGACAGCGACACATAACGCCCATATACCCTAGTTTAAGAGCTTGGGTGGTAGCATAGATCCGCACCCCCAGTTCTAGTTTATGGCTTGGGGGACGGCGTTACGTAATGCCCCAAGACCACCAGTTTCAGAGACAGTAGTGGCATGTTTTGGGGGACGGCGATACGTAACGCCCCAAAGCCATGGATTTGCAATGCTGGCTACAGTTAGGCGTATGGGGGGACGACGATATGTAACACCCTCATACGTCAAGGTTTTCAGATACAAAACAGTTCACAGTAATCAAATTTCAGACAGTTTTCAGAAAACCAGACTTTCAGAAAATAGTTTCAGAACCAGATTTCCAAAAATGGGTTTTCGAAAGAAACGTTTTACTAAAGAGGTTTCGAGCAAAATTTTCAGAAAGAAAATTTTTCTATAAGTTTTTCCTTGAAAATCTCATTTTAGGATCAAATGTTTTTATAATAACATTTCAGTTTTTAGTCCACTCACTTAGATCATTCAACGATCTAACCCCTTACTCCTAGTATTTGTTTTGCAGGTATTCTAGGAGGACGAGTGCGAGAGGATGGATACTGATGGCAGTCACTAGTGGGTCTGAGTCCACTAGTCAGAGTATAAGTTTCAATCAATGTAAGCAAAGTTTAGTCTTAGAAAAATTGTATAAGTAAAGTTGTGTTTCAGTAGTAAAGTGAATAGTTGAAATGTATGTAACGTTAAGTTTATGTAAGTTTGTATTTTATGTTAACAAGTTTGGAAAATGGTCCCATGTTCGAGTTATAGTTGAGATAAGACAGTAGCCAAGTATTCAGTTAGTCTGTCAATGGCTCAGGGGACTATTACGGCCTATTTCCCACCGGTAACATCTTCAGATCGGGGATGTTACAAAGATGGTATCAAAGCATGGTCTAGGGAGTCAGTGACTGCAGTGGGTAGAGTGTTGGGGTCTTGTATATAGTATGTCCGGGATACTAGTATGTGGGGCACTACCTCTTCAGTATCTGATCCTCGAGTATGTCCTCAAGATCCTCATACAGTTAGTAAGTATTTCCAAGTCCTATGAATCGTTTTTTCTTACTCTAGATAGGAATCATTCCGTAATCATCCTAGATTACTCCCCTAAGATCAGTACAAGCTAGGGAACCAGATAGTAAGTTCCAAAGAAAGTTATCCAAGAAAGTAAAAGAGAAAGATAAAGCTAAGAAGAGAAGTAGGGAAATTGTAAGGATGATTAAGTGGTCAGAAGTAAGAAAAGATAGAGATACAAGATCAAATCAGAAAGAAAGTATAGGAACCTATAGTAGCCAAGAGAATAGAGAAAACCCCATCAAGTTTTAGAGTTGCCTAGTGGATGTAAGATCCATTCCCTCCTTAGGAAATCTTTTGGAAGGATCAAATAGCCTTTGAGTACCTTGAATAAATAGCGAGTCTCCCAAGTAACGAAGAATAGCTAGAGAGATAACAGAAGTAAGAAACCCAAATTAGTCTTGAAGGCCCCAATGGACCTAGATGCCAAAAAGTATTTAGAGAACTCCAGATACCCAAACCCCAACCCAGATCCCTAAGCAAGAAATAAAAACGGTTAGTTACCTTACCCAAGCAATCTGATAGAGCCAAGACCTCAACCTATCTAGTATTCGAACTCTCCAGTGGCACCGGATAAGGAAGTTACCCTGAAAGAGCCTACCTCATACCTAACTTACATGAGGAATAGACCATACCAGGATGCAGATCACCAAAATAAGGATACCGAAGCTCAATGAGACATAAGATGTTTACCATAGTCCATACCAGCATAGGCATAGGCGACCATAAGAAATCTGACGAGAGTTCATGTAGGAACTTGGAATGTAGATCACCCGGGAAAAAGATTAAGGAAGTTTCGAGGTTATTAGGAAGAAAATCCAGTGTAGCCTAGAGAACAAGACAAGTCAGCACAAGGTTCGCAGCACTAGTAAAAGTCCACAAGAATATATCAAACTTAGTAGAACCTACATATCAACCCAAAGTCAGTAGAAATCCGTGGGAATATATAGGGATAGACCCGTGAGGTTGGAGAAATTTAGAAGTGATAAAAGTAGCAGTATGGATCATAGAATAGAGTGTTATAGCACAAACTTACAGCAAGAACAGAGAACAAAGATCTAGGAAGTGGTTAGAAGAGTGAACCAGTATTAACCCCAGTAGCATGGTGTAGAGCCGATGGATAAGATATGGAGACAATAAGAAGGAAATATGAGTGTCAAGAGGATTCAGTACGTATAGTGACATAAGAAATGAAGTTTGGAGACAGCAAGATGAGTGAAGACCCCAGAGCAATCGATAGTGAATAACAGACCTGAGACGTGGAGTAGTTGACCAGGTCTCCGCAGAACCAATGACGACCCTCCCTTCCAGAAACCTCAATTCTAGAAAGCATGTAAACATCTAACCAGATCGTTGTAGAGCCTAAGTGTAAGGCAGAAATGCGCATCTGTAGATCCTTAGAGAGTGTAAGTACTCACCCTTCTACTTAGCACCCAGTAAAGAAAAAAAAAGAACCAATAAAGAAGAGTAGTTGACAGGTTAGGTAAATTGCGAGATAGCTAGACAGCCAAATCGATGAGTTCAAGAGACATAGACAAGCAGCATGAGCCATAATAGTTTGGAGTCACAATAAGTTAAGCTAGTCTAGAGGCCATCATTAAATTAAGGAGCCTTTAAAAAGATAAAGACCTAGAAATACCAAGAAATCAGTGGGAACGATTCTTAGGATTAAAGTGAATAACTTATCAAGGGACCCATAATGATGAGAAGTAGAAATTAGGTAAAGAACAGTACTCGAACCCAAGGTTTAATAAGAAAATACCTTAAGCGATCAGAGATGAGGGAGTTTCCAGGGAAATATAAGGAATTAATAAAACTAAGATGAGAAGGAAAGGCTAGATGAAAGTAATACCTGAACTGAAGATTAATAAAAGATGTCCTAGATATTCAAGGTGAAAGAGAATTTTCAGGAGAATAGAGATGTAAGAAGTTCAAGGAACTGAGATAAGAAATAAACTTATGCAGCATGGTAAGTTTATTAATGAGGAATAACAAGAGAGTGTAGCACCACTCAGAAAGAGAAAATAAAGACTTTAGAAGGTTAAACAACAGAGATAAGATAAGAAAAAGTACAGAGGCCGTACAAGGAAGTTCTTAGAGAGCACGATCTTATAAGAACTTCTCAAGAGAGGCAGTGAGTTCGATAGTCGAAGGTAATCAAAAATAAAGTTGGAAACGACAAATCAGACAATTTTAATAATAGTACCATAGTGTGAGAAAAGATGCTAGACGTATATACATGAGGGTTCTAAGTTTATAGTTCAGCAGTATACACTGCTAGGCCACCATAACCAGTAAGGCCTTAGAACAAGGTCCCACCTCCCAACCCTCATTAAACAATAGCAGCAGAGGTGGATCCCGATGATTGCCTCAGGACATTCCCAGGAACAAGTGAAAGTGTAATGGAAGAAAACTGGAACAAAATACCTTCAAACATAGTTTAAGAACAGAATGAAAGAAGAGGCAGTGCTAGATCAAAGAGTAGGAAATAATTGTTCGGATGATATGGTACAAGGATAAAGTAGTAGTTAAGTATTGACTAGGTTATGAAGGAACCGGTGTTAGACACAGTATGGATAGAGAATGGAAAAGATATCCTTCAGATAAATAACCAAAGACATAGACCAAAGGAAAAAGATTAGAAGTAAAGCTATAGAGGTACGGTGACGGTAGTAGAAGAATACGTAGTAAGTAAAGACAAAGTGTGTAACTATAAGGTTTCGTAGTATCGAAATGCAACCAAAGATCCCTTACGTGTTAGTTCCTGTAAAGCATGTTAACTACCCAGCCCCAGACTTAGTTGACCAAACCACTACGGGTATGGGTGGTTTGGTAGATGTATCAGAATAGTATGAAATCGAGGAGATAAGTTGCTAAAGAGTTGTAACTAGCATATGGAGTGAATCCTTAAGGTATTACGTGTGTACGTATATTTAGGTAATGACCCTTGACAGCACTAGACTTTGGAGAACAAGTCAGTGAGGAGCACCGAAACCAGACTTACAGTAGCAGCGAAAATAAGGGTATGAAGAAAAGAATGGATTATGGTCGGAACTGAATCGCCAACGTCCTCGTCTATAACAAGAGTGAAGTTAAGAAGAAATGTGCATAAAATTTAGCTCCCAGCAAAACTACCAGACCTAACTTTCTTAGTAAAAACCCATTAGGTGAACAATAATGGGGGACAAAGGTATATAAGGAGTCAGACCTTGCACCACAGGAACCTAAGTTATACAGATAAGCAGAGGCAAGAGAAATTGTATAGGAACCGGTAAAACGGCCTAGTATAGACGCATGTACGTATGTACTTTCCAGGGTCAAAGCCATAGTAAAAGAGAGCCCAGTTACAAGAAAATGCAAATACCTTCAGAGATAAAGGATCCGTCAGTAAATATATCTCTTTGTAGACAGACATAAGAAGTCTAAGCAATCAGAAACTGGAAGATATAAATCTAAACCACGAACCTTGTACCTTTCGGAGTAAATAGCTCAAGTGGGAAATGAGCTGGAGTTAGTAGAGTATAACGAAAAGTCTAGGAGCGAGATTATTTGATGTACCGTAAAAGTCGAGACTTGACTGTAGTGTAAAGTAACGAATAAGAAGTTATGGGAACAGACTAAGGTGTTCCCTCTTGATCCAAAGTTCAAAAATACTAAGCCTGAAACAGAAGCCAAGGTAAGGGAAAGACTGAGGCGAGCGTGAGTTAGTTTATAGAGAAGTAAAAGTTCTAGAAAGTAAAGCAAGACGATTTCGAGTATAAAGTCAGTTAAGACTGATGGTTTAGAGTAAGGCCGTGAACCCAGTGGTCTGTGTTGAGATCTCAAGTTTTTTTTTAAAAAAAATGATTCGAGGACGAATCGTATTTAAAAGAGGGGAAAATTTTGTAACGACCGATAGTTTTTACTACTGTGCACAGTGGTACCGTTATAAACGGAACACAATGAACATAATAAAAAAAATATTTTTGAGCATACGTATACTCATGAAACTGTTGGACAATTATGACCCATAGCGTCACTATTTGTACAGATCATGGTGTTGTTGTACAAATTAACTATGTGACAAAGGAGATTGCACTCTTATCATTTGTGATTAGATCACCTAGATATATAAATGATAGGAGGTCCTTATGATTTGTTCCTGGACGGAAAATGATATGAGACAGTATCAGTCCACGAAGGATAAATCATTTAAATATCCCTATTCAGAGTATATATCGAGATTGGACATCGATAAATACTTAAAAGACTAGTATTACACTTGTGCGCGTTTGTCAGGGCACAACGACATAGTTCTCATATATTTGGGTATAGGATACTCATTCAAGTGTAATAGGAGGTTGTGTTTTACCGATGGTACGGGAAACAGCTTCGCTCTGGATTGACCCCCGCGGAATCTCATTGGTAGTATGACTATGTGTCTATGGGAGTCTGCAATCAGGGTAGGTGTATTTGGTCTTAACCTGAGACTTGCACCGCTAATACTTACGACAATCAATATACTTTGGTTGAGGTCGTCCAGGGCTTTAACAGGTTCTTTGTACGCCAATGCTGGGTATATTGAGAATCGTAGTGTGTTGGGTGTGATGTTAAGACAAAAAGTATCACTCCAGTCATATGGAGATGATGGTCACGTAGGATATGGAACTCGTTCTCTTAAATGCTCGAGCTATCTGGATATTATGACTAGGTCATGTATATCCGATTATAGAGACTAGTTGCCAGACATCCGATATGTGCTTCGTACGGGGCAGACACAATTCCAGCCCCAGGCCTAGCACGTGAGCATCCGATACTGGATCGAAATACGAAATACTACGGTATACTACGCTTGATATAGATCACATATTCCTATAAGGATATTTCTGGAGAATTGGGTAGGCATGGCGCTTTGTTAGAAGCCAACCTTGTCTTGTAAATCGGTATAAACATAGTACGAGGTACTTACGTGTTCGGAGAGTCCGACGACCGTATTTACTGCGCCAAAATATCCAGGGATCTCAAGGGTCGCTTCCCAAAGATTCACCGATGATGTATGACTCGCACTTTAATTAATCTGGGATTAATTAGATGAGAGAGAAAATTAATCTGGGATTAATTACGGAGATATTTTATCTGGGATAAAATATTAATTAAAGAGAGAGAATGATTAATTTGGAATTAATCGATAAGATAATATATTTGATATATTATGCGAAATTGGATTTCGACGTGGAATTAAAATTAGATTTTAATTCGGGCGAATGAATTAATTTAGAATTAATTCGTTAGGCACGTGAATAGTGATTTATCTAGGCGTAATCGTTTAATTACGTCGCATTAAAATCAATTCGTTAATTTGGAATTAGCGAACCCGAGCCCGGGATTATTTGCGAGCGCATTCGCATTTTGAATTCGAATGCGGCACGCAAGTCAAATCGAGCGTCAAATTGTTAGTCACATCAAGCGTCAAATCAAATGTCACTTTGAGTGATGTGACAATTTGATTGATTGATTGAGTGATTGATGTGAGTTGATTGAAAAGCATTAATTGTTTTTGCTTTTTGCTTTTTGACTTTTTGAAATTAAAAAGGTAAATGGTTTATTAATTTTGGAAAATATATAAACCATTTACATTTTCTTTTCTCTCTCTCTACAACATTTAACGGTTTCTAGGAAACCATTTTCCCTCCTCTCTTTCCTTCTCTTCTCTCACAGCTTGGAGCCGATTCTTCTTCTGTTTTCTCTGCAGTTTTTCTGAGAATAATGGAGAATAAATGGAGTGGTTTTTGTGGAAAAAATCTCCAAGTGCTAGCACACACAAATGGGTTATACAAAGGTGATAGGGCAACGAATTTGTGAGCTTGGAATCATCTTTTGAAGCTTGAAGCTTGGAGCTTCAATGGAGTCATCAATGGCCGAATTCTTGGAGGAGTTTCATAGCCCAAAACGAGCAGTCCACGAGCTAGAAGAGCCACTATCGAGCTTCTTGAAGGAGTTGTATTCTTCGCGTCGCAAGATCCGGTCAATGTGAGTATATTCCGCACCTCCTTTGATGTGTATTCACTTGTTTCATTACTTGATTTCATGATCTTGGGACCTAATCTAGAAACCAACAATGGTATCAGAGCTTACATCAAGCATGAAAATTTTAGAGTTTGAAATTGGGTAAAATCAATTGAAGCATGATTTGGTTAAATTGATTGATTAAGTATGCTTGGATGTTGATTAATTGAAGTTGTGCATGATCAATTTCAAGAAATTTGGTTGGATCAAATTTTCCCCAAATTGGAGGCTTGGCCGAAAATTAAAGAACCCTAATGTCTTGGTAATTTTTGTTTGTTTGATCATTGGATGACTTAAAACAAGTGGGTAATGTTGATTTGAGGTTTAATTGGATTGTATTTTGAATTGGATAATTTTCCCAAAATTAAAGGCTTGGCCGAATTCATGAGATTTTTGAAATTCATGGTGTTTTTTATTTTTAATTCATTGGATGAGTTGAAATGATTTGGGAAATAATGATTGTGGATTCAATGGATTGAAACCGAATCGGAATGAAAAACCCTAATTACCGAGAATAAAGAAGCATGAAATTGGGTTTGATTTGATTGAATTGTGTTGGACACTATTTGATGTTAAAGTGCATGATTAATTAGGCTAATTGATGTTTTAGAAATGTTAATTGGGTGATTAATTGTGTATTACACTTAGGTTAATTAATTATGGAATTTGGAATTTTATAAGTTAATTAATTGGGCTTGAAATTGGATTTGGGCCTTATAGGTTGTAATTGGGCTTTTGGCTTGGTTGTACCAAGTTAGGTTTAGGCCAATTGGTTGGATCCAATTGGGCCCAAAACCGCATCTATAAAGTCCAATTATGACTTAGTGGACCTTAATTATTTAATGGGCCTAATGGGCCAAAATTGATTTCTGGCTTATGGGGTAAATCCCGGATTGGACTTTGGTTATCGGTTTGACCCGAGTTGACCAAAAGTCCACGCCTTAAAGAAATTAATTAAAAGCCCATTGGACTTTAATTAAATAAACGTTGGACGTTAATCAGGCTTGGAGACCCGTTACGATTGAATTTGGAATTTAAGTCGTAAAGGTTCGTTAATAAAGTGTAATATTTAATTTGGAATTAAATAATGAATTAGTATTAAATAATATTAATTGGATTTAATTTTGTAGTTTAATTTAATTCAAGAATTCGTACTTTGAGTACTTATTCGCAAACGAGTTTGACTCGAGCAAAATCAAATCGTTGTTTGAACATTGGATGATCACTAATTATCAGATTAATTAATTGGATTATATTGATTGATAACATGCTTGTGTGAATACATGGTTGCGATGCATGAATAATGTATATCGGATGGATATTAGATGGGTGGGGCAATTTTAGAAATTGTTGTAATAAATTTGATTTATTAATTGGACCTGCGTGTCCAGCCTTATCACCTCTATACTCTTTGTATTCTCTTCTCACCTATTCCCCTCAATGTAAATGAGGTTTCTTTATAAGTGTAGTGTAACAGGTAGAAGTAAATACATGTGCTAGCGGGAGAGAGAAATGGAGAGATTTGATCTAGGATCATTGTGTAAAGTATCCATCCGCATATCATTATTATTTTTCATATGCGCTTTATTATGTGTTTAGAATGCATGTTTAAGGGTGTATGATGATGAGACCTTAACAAAGATAATAAATTGGTTGCCAATTTGCACGCGAAAAACCCTCGCTTAATATTAAGCGTCTTTCCTTCCATTGAGTGATTCTCACTCAAGATCCGAGACGACATTGGTTTGTTGGCCAAAGTCAAGGCATTTGTCTGTCGAAGATGTGTTTGAATCACGAAGGCTTTGTTCCATATCAGTGTCTTGTCCAAGTTGTGGTTTGTTGGCCAAAGTCAAGACCACTTCTTGTCCATCGACATTGATTACGAAGCTTTCCATGGTCAATGGGTCGCGCTTAACTGGGATCACTAAGTTTGTTGTGCCAAAGCCAATGCTTAGTTGATTCAGAGGAAAAAGGTTAGGTAATACATTGGATGTATTGGCATATATAAGATATATGTTCCGGACTTGGACGTCCCCCTACCGGATCTAGGAATTGGATTGGATCCAATTGATCTTAGAGATCTACCTAGTTAATTATCATACAATTTGTTGGCCAAAGTCAAGATTGTGTGATATTTAACGAGATCCTAGCCCACTAGGAAACGCGGTTTACCGAGTACTCGACAGAGGGTTAGAGGATCGCCGAAAAATAGTGGGAGGCAAGAATTGAATTTGCAATATTCGTTTAATTACTTGCCATACGTGCTCATTCAAATTATTCGTCAATAAATTAAATGTTAGTTGGACTAATATTTAAATTGTTGTTTTAATAAACAGTTGGACTGTATTATAGTTGATTATATAATTGGATTATAGTAATCAATATATTTGAATTAATTAATTTCAATTTACAGTTGATTTTATAATTGGATTATAGTAATCAATGTAATTGAGGTTAATTAATTTAAATTATATTTGATAAATAGTTGGACTATAATAATCAATATAATATATAGTACCACAAATCGTTGATAAAATAGTTGGTCTATTAGAATCAAGATAAAATGAAATATTGTGTGTTTAAAACATAATCCTGGGTGAAAATGTATTTGAACGACTATAATTTTTCAAATTGTGAATTATTTCAGGATGGTCCTGGAAAAAATAATAAGTTAGTTATTTGATAAAATGACGTATTATGCCTAAAGCCCGGAGTTAAGAAAATAGTAGAGCATGATCTTTGGAAGATCATGTAATGATAACTTAAGTGCTTAATCCATTAAGCTTGTCGCAGTAGACTCCTTAATTTCTGAATCAGAACTAAGGATTAGATCCTTAAAGTATGATACTGAAATTAAAGGATCTTCATAAATCTATACTTAGATTTTAGAAGTACTAAAATTGTAATAAAAAATTCTTGGAGAATTAATGACTATTCCTCAAGGAGACAAAGTCAAACTTTGCAATTAGACAAGCAGCGCTAGTCGCACCTACTTCGATATTCTAGAAACCCCCGAGGCTTGGCCAAAGGCTACCGGAATATGGAAAGGGGCAAAGGCAAAATCATTATAATCTTCTAGGAAGATAAAAGGACATATCCCAAGAAGGAATTGAAGACGAGCAAGGCTCTGACTTCAAAAATATTTGTCAACATTATGTTCACTACTAGTATTAAAATTGGATTTTAAATACTTAGTGTGGTACATAAATATGTATTGATGTTTAGAATCTGCTATGAGCAGGATAATGACATCATTTCGATTAATCTGCGAATTGGAAACGGGACGATAGTCGCTGTTTTTACCGTAGATACCTGAATTTAGGAACTACCCCTTCGGGTAGTACTTAAATTAGGAAACTGTTATAATGTAACTAGTTTGACTAGAACATTATCTCTATATCAGTGTTTAACCCGCTGCGGGTGAACCTTTATATTCTAGAACACTAAAGTGTTTATTATATAAAGATGATATTGAGATAAACACATTAGATGTGAATAACAACATTTATATTTTGAATATAAATAAATCTAAAAAATTAACATGACAAACAATAGCTTAAAACTATTTGATCAGAAGAAACTAATTGTGGCATAGTTGTCAAAGACTCTATTAAACAAGAATCGTATATCCACACTTTCAAAGAGTGGGTACTAGGACGGATTTGATTCTAATCAAATAAAGTCTACGAATCTAGTTTATTGGGCAATATTCCTATAACACTATTTACTTGGTAAAAGTGCCAGTGCCACAGATCTGTTAGCCCTAGTTCATAGTGAAGCAAATGGGCCCATGTCTAGCTAGGCTAGATGTGGATATGAATATTTCGTGATCTTTACGGATGTGGCATCGTGTATGGTTATATGTTTCTTTTGAAGAACACAAATCGGAAACTTTTAGAGTTTCGACAAAAATAGACAAACAGATCGGCTAAAGTATTAAACCGTCACGGTAAGACCGTAATGGAAAATACTTCAGCAATAAGTTTCTAATATACTTGAAAGAGTATAGTATTCTTTCAATGAGGACTCCTCCCGGAACACGTCAATTTGACAGTGTGTCCGACAGGATAAACCGAATTTGTTAGACATGTAAGGTTAATCATGAGTCGCTCTCTGCTATCTACCATTTCCTTCAACGCGATATGCTAAACAGTGCAGAACTTATTTAGAATAAGGTTCCATTAAAATCTGTTTGATAGAATCATATTAAATATGAACGGGAAAGAAACCAGGTTTCTCACTCCTGAAAATTTGGGTATGCTAGGCATACGTTTGGATGATACCAAACAAGAACCCAAATTAGATAAGTGCCAAATGTAGGTTATCCTAGGGATACCATAAGTATAGTACTTATACATCTCACCAGAGAATAATTAGATTGTTGCTCACCATGCGGTTTTCCTAAGAAGGAATAGCGAAATACAGTGGTAAGTGGGAGGATAGTATAACTCGATGAAAATCGGAGTAATACTGTTCAAGGCACCGAATCTTAATGGAACATAAATAGTTCATCAAGGATGAAACTATACCAATAATCTTCGAATACACAAGAACCGCGTAGGTCGGAGAGAATCAGAAAACAACCTGGGGCTTGGTTTCTGATCTCACCTCATAAAGATGTCTATCTTATTGAGGAATATCAACTGACTACGTATGAGGAAGTGATACAAGGTATCAACTCTCTATTATGGCAAAGTGCCATATAATCCGAAATGGATTCCATGCATATCAACCAGTTTGGATACTAGTTGATGTACCACAAGGCATTGTTGCCTACTGGTACTATAAGTCTTCAAGGAAGACGTACATGGATGGCAACATACCAACGTATAAAGGTAGGCTTTTAGTGGAAAGGTATCGTTATCAACATTGTGTTGATTACGATTCAACCTTTTATTTGTTGCCACGTTAAATCCATTTGGATAATGCTTGTTATTCGATCCATGATTGGATTGAAGCAAGCATTAGGTTCTCTGAAATTATTATTTTGATGTAATCATAATGATTTATGATTTAATTCAAAACGAAAATGATTCTTGTGTATATAAGAGGGTTAGTGGGAGCGCACTGACAGTGGTTTGTCCTATATAAAATAATGATAATATGTCATTTCTTGGAAATGATATTCCCATAAAAAAACTATCGGCGAAAGCTTGGCTTTCTAAATACTCTCCTAGAAACCGTACATTGAAAATGTACGTGACCTGGTGTCTCATACGCTTTGAGCATATGGATTCACAACAGGCCAATTCAAGTGATAGTCACAGGATTGATGTTAAGAACATCCGTTAGTATCTTAGAAAACTAAGGATGTTGTCTTAGTCTATGGAGAAGGAGAACTTGAAGTGACTAGGGTCACTGTAGCAAGTTTCCTATAATCGATAAAGACGACTAAAAGTTACAAACGATACTATACAGTTTGAATAACGGTACAGTGAGCTGGAAATCTTCCAAACAAGATACTGTTACCAAATAAACAACAAATGCGGGTTAATTGCAGCAGCTGAGGCAACAATAGAAGCCATCTGGGTCAATAACAAATCTAATTAGATTAGATATAGTTCTGTTAGCAGCTGAGCTAGGCGTCAGCACATGCTAAAGAATTAATGGTCTCATCAACGATCCAGATAAGTACTTCGATATTCATCTGATTCGTTCGGATCATACATCGTGGCGATGTGATGATCGAATAAATCGCTTCAAGATGATATTCATACAAATCCGCTGACGAAAAGCTTTTCTCAGTAGTTTGAGCCAACCGTACATAGTTTGGGTGTCAAACACTCGAGTGACTGGCTATAGGCCAAGTGGGAGATTGTTGGACAATTATGACCCATAGCGTCACTATTTGTACAGATCATGGTGTTGTTGTACAAATTAATTATGTGACAAAGGAGATTGCACTCTTATCATTTGTGATTAGATCACCTAGATATATAAATGATAGGAGGTCCTCATGATTTGTTCCTGGACGGAGAATGATATGAGACAGTATCAGTCCACGATGGATAAATCATTAAATATCCATAGTCAGAGTATTATCGAGATTGGACATCGATAAATACGTAAAAGACTAGTATTACACTTGTGCGCGTTTGTGAGGGCACAACGGCATAGTTCTCATATATTTGGGTATAGGATACTCATGCAAGTGTAATAAGAGGTTATGTTTTACCGATGGTACGGGAAACAGCTTCGCTCTGGATTGACCCCCGCGGAATCCCATTGGTAGTATGACTATATGTCTATGGGAGTCTGCAATCAGGGTAGGTGTATTTGGTCTTAACCTGAGACTTACACCGCTAATACTTACGACAATCAATATACTTTGGTTGAGGTCGTCCAGGGCTTTAACAGATTCTGTGTACGCCAATGATGGGTATATTGAGAATCGTAGTGTGTTTGGTGTGATGTTAAGACGGAAGTATCACTCCAGTCATATGGAGATGATGGTCACGTAGGATACAGAACTCGTTCTCTTAAATGCTCAAACTATCGGGATATTATGACTAGGTCATGTATATCTGATTATAGAGACTAGTTGCCAGACATCCGATATGTGCTTCGTACGGGGCAGACACAATTCCAGCCCCAAGCCTAGCACGTGAGCATCCGATACTGGATCGGAATACGCAATACTATGATATACTACGCTTGATATAGATCACATATTCCTATAAGGATATTTCTGGAGAATTCGGTTGGCATGGCGCTTTGCTAGAAGCCAACCTTGTCTTGTAAATCGGTATAAACGTAGTATGAGGTACTTACATGTTCGGATAGTCTGACAACCGTATTTACTGCCAAAATATCCTGGGATCTCATTGGTCGCTTCCCGAAGATTCACCGATGAAGTATGACTCGCACTTTAATTAATCTGGGATTAATTAGATGAGAGAGAAAATTAATCTGGGATTAATTACGGAGATATTTTATCTGGGATAAAATATTAACTAAAGAGAGAGAACGATTAATTTGGAATTAATCGATAAAATAATATATTTGATATATTATACGAAATTGGATTTCGACGCGGAATTAAAATTAGATTTAATTCGGGCGAACGAATTAATTTAGAATTAATTCGTTAGCGACGTGAATAGTGATTTCGCTAGGCATAATCGTTTAATTACGTCGCGACGGAAAAATTCGTTAATTTGGAATTAGCGAACCTGAGCCGGGATTATTTGCGAGCGCATTCGCATTTCAAATTCGAATGCGGCACGCAAGTCGAATCGAGCGTCAAATCGTTAGTCACATCAAGCGTCAAATCAAATGTCACTTTGAGTGATGTGACATTTGATTGATTGATTGAGTGATTGATGTGAGTTGATTGAAAAGCATTAATTGTTTTACTTTTGCTTTTGACTTTTTGAAATTAAAAAGGTAAATGGTTATTAATTTTGGAAAATATATAAACCATTTACATTTTCTTTTCTCTCTCTCTACACTTTTACGGTTTCTAGGAAACCATTTTCCCTCCTCTCTTTCCTTCTCTTCTCTCACGGCTTGGAGCCGATTCTTGCTTCTGTTTTCTGCAGGTTTCGAGATAATGGAGAAGAAATGGAGTGGTTTTTGTGGCAAAAATCACCAAGTGCTAGCACACACAAATGAGTTATACAAAGGTGATAGGGCAACGAATTGTGAGCTTGGAATAATCTTTGAAGCTTGAAGCTTGGAGCTTCAATGGAGTCATCAATGGCCTAATTCTTGGAGGAGTTTCACAGCCCAAACCGAGCAGTCCACGAGCTAGAAGAGCCACTGCTGAGCTTCTTGGAGGAGTTGTCTTCTTCCCGTCGCAAGATCCGGTCAATGTGAGTATATTCCGCACCTCCTTTGATGTGTATTCACTTGTTTCATTGCTTGATTTCATGATCTTGGGACCTAATCTAGAAACCAACAGAAATGACTTTGGGGACAATTGGCATATTCCTCGAAGTCTTAGTACGGAATTGTACAATATTCCCCTTCGGACAGCTCCTGGTATGTGGGGCATAACGTTTTCATACGAACTCTGAATTTTATGAATTTTATACCGCTTGGAAAGCTAAAATCGAGACCTACAACTTCGGAATTGAACATTTTCCCAAATTCAGAACATAAATAGGTCAAAAATCGAAAACCCAGTGAGCTACTATAGTGACTTCGTGAATGGTCTAGAATGATGAGGTGGCTTAATCTAAACCACCCAAATTATTCCAAAAATAAGCTCCCTTATTATTTAAATAGTACACTATTCATGAAACCCAAAATGGGAAAAAGAAAAGAGGAAGAATCGAGAGAAAGAAGAAGAGTGACGTGAGAAGAAAGAAGAAAGAAAGAGAAAAGAAGAAGAAGAAAGAGAGAGAAAGGGAGAAGATAATAGCAAGGAAGAAGATAAACAACAAAAGAAGATTGAGAAATATGAGGAAATCAAGTAGATAAGGTAAGCATATGTTGACCCAAATCTGGAGTTTTTGATTTTAGTAGTATGATGATTGATGATGATAATAACATGTTTGATGAGGATATAAGCTTGGGGATTGATTGTTATGTGATACCCCAATTTTATGAAACCTTAAGTCTTGAGATAAGTAGGGAATATGAGATTAGAAGATTAAATTGGAATATAATGTGTGAAATTGATCTATGATGATGTTATGTGTTGCATATTAGTGGTTAATTAGTAAAGAAATAAGTTATGAGTAAGTGTTTGAGTTGGAAAAGTTTAAAGTTTAATTTAAGAATAATGGATTGTGATTAAATGAGTGAGTAGTTAATGATGTTAACTTGGTAGTTTTGTATGTGTGAAATGATGTGATTTGTTGGATTGTGTATGGAAGTGATATGGAAGCATTGAGGATGTTTTTTTTGGCTAGAAAACCAGTGCAGAACCTGGAAAATCAGGTTCGCGTCGCGATGCAAAAAGAAACCTGCGTCTCGATGCATGATGAAAACTGAAATTTATTTCTACGATGTACGCGTCGCGACGCGCAGCACCTTGCATCACGACGCGAGGTCAAAATTTTCCTAAAAATGATTGAAACCATCTCAGTTCCTGTATGGGTTTTATTGCGGATATCCGATAACACAGCGGAACAGTGGAAAATCAAAATTTTCCGATTTCAAAACTTTTTCTCAGATTAATTAAATAAACTTATTTATTTAATTACCCAATAATCAAATTATGAAATATTACACAATAAATCAAATTTTGTTTAATTACCGAATTACCTCTATACTTTGTATTTTGTTCATTTTAGTCCGAAATTGTTCAAAACAATTTTGAATGATTCTAAATCATTACTAATATGAATTTAACATATCTCAAATGTCAAATACAATTAGCAACAAAAATCCCAATTTTAACCACCAAGGTCGTGAGCCTCATTAAGGGGGAATAAGTGCATTTTGCACTTATATTGTTCTAAACACATGCAAATGAAATCCAATCAACATAAGATTTTACATTCATAATATACACATCCAAATACACCATATAAATGAAAATCCCCAAATTTGGAAGTGGTCTCAAACCTTAATTTTTCAATTTCTTCAAATTAGACAAATTAGACCAAATTGGTTAAATCCAGTACTTCAATCATGTTTCTTTCATTACAATCAAGCCTCACCACAATGACACAACTATAGAACAATTATAGCTCATTTAAGAGTGGGTCAATAACTCTAGAATGGCAACAAGGTTCTAAAACCATGAAAAGAATGCTAACTAGCTTATTAGCAACATCCTATCAACTTTATACATGCTCAACCCTTTTATCAAACTTTCATCCACCAAAAATACAAAGGATAAAGAATAGAAAAACTTAAGAACATCACAAGATGTGGCCAAGAACAAGAGGAACATTTTTCTCTCTAATGGCAAGTTGAAAAAACTTACTTAAATCCAAGCTTTTCTTTGATTTTTCTTTTCTTTCTCTCTAGCTTCTTTGTCTTCCTTCAATGGAGTTTTTGATAAAGTGTTTTTAGGTTATCAAACCCTAAAATAAAAGAAACAATATATACTCCTTCATTTGGCCTTTGGCCGAATTTTGTATACAAAAATATCAAGATATTTTCCTTTTTGTTTCAATTAATTTTAACTTTACAACTTGCTAACTTTAATCATGAAACCATTAAATAAATTAAAGTTAGTCAACAATTGCAACTCAAGCCATTAAATGGAATATTATAACTTTAAGATATTTGTATTTTAATTAATTTAATCATTTAACAATTAAATAAATAAATAATTAATTAAATACAAATATATGAAATATATGTATTATAATTACAATAAATATCAAATACATATATATATTTTATAATATTAGTCAAATATCTCAATTAGACATTTAATTAATGTGTATTTAAATTAATCTAATATTAAAAGTAAATACACAAAAATTAAGGAAATGACTATCGGGTCCCTACACATGTATTTTGCGTTTAACCTTTAAACGACTTTATAAATAATCAGTATCATTTATAAATGTTGCCCAAGTGCTCTACGATTATGTTTCATTAGTGAGACTCTCTAGATTCAGGCATATCCGTCACGAAATCCAATTTCGTGTCCATAATTTATCCACCCGTAAATTATGACGATCACGAATAAACTTGCTGAATCATACAGGTCGAGGTCATGGAAAATGTATAATTCCTTCGTCACAGGTATCCGGATAAATCCCAGAGATAATGTAAACGTCAAATCTCTATAGGGACTATCCAGTCGACTATTCTATTAGCAATCTTAAAAAAAGAACATTTAGAACTAACTTCTAAATAGTACCACGGGCCCATGGGTTTTATCTGATTGTTAATCATATGGACTACCTATGCTCTGTTACACAGAACTGACGGATCCTATCTCGATACACACAGGACACCTTGAGGATCTATCCCTACCCAACGAACAGGCGGAGGTCTGATCTAAGAAGATCGGTGACGTGACTGCCATCTAAGTGTGGAAGACGTCTCATGCGCCCACAGTGATATCTCAAGTCGAATAATCACAAGTGCTACTCAACCCGATAAGATTCTTATTGACGTTGGTGTACCATCCATTAAGAATCATTCAGTTTTTATCCGCTATAAACACCTACATGTCTATACTAGTCTCCAAGACTTATGGTTCATTGAGAAACCATTGGATTCATATATTCCAGTATACGACATGTACCTGTCTCAATGGGTTTACTATACTAACCAAGTAGTGAAACCTTGACCAGGAACTGTCTGAGAATGACAACGTCATGATACAACTAAATGTCAGTTGCGACGCTTTTGTAAGAGTATCATGACTAGTCATTCTAAGGTCATTACGTCTTTACCATATTAAAAGAAACATTATATTATAGAAATTGCATATATTATTCATAATAATAACATTTTACAGTAGTATTCATAAAGAAATACAACGGGGAATTGGCGCTCTGAGCACCAACCCCAACAAAAACTCCCACTTGCTCTAGTGCCAATAACGATTGTATCTAATACCCATCGACTCCACGTGGTTATCAAACAACTTCGGAGGTATGGCCTTCGTCCGCAGGTCTACTACATTATCTTCACTCGATACCTTGTACACGACAATATCCCCTCGTGACACAATCTTCGAATGATGTGGTACTTGCGTTCCACATGCTTCGACTTCTGATGCGCCCTCGGTTCCTTTGCTTACGCAATGGCTCCAGTATTGTCACAGTATAACGGAATCGCATTCTCGATACTTGGGACAACTCCCAATTCTATGACAAAGTTCTTTATCCACACATCCTTTTTTGCAGCTTCAGAAGCTGCAATATATTCCGCCTCAGTGGTGGAATCTGCTGTTGATCCCTGCTTGGAACTCTTCCAACAAACTGCACCTCCGTTAAGGGTAAATACGAATCCAGATGTAGAATTTCTATCATCAGAATCTGATTGGAAAACGGAATCCGTATACCCGTTAACTTGTAGTTCGTTTCCTCCATAAATTATTAAATTATCCTTAGTACCTTTAAGAAACTTGAAGATATGTTTAATGGCCATCCAATGGTCATTACCTGGATTGGACTGATATCTGCTAGTTACGCTAACAGCAAAACTAATATCAGGCCTTGTACATAACATGACATACATTATGCTACCCAAACACGAAGCATAAGGTTGGTTAGACATTCTAACCTTCTCATCTTCTGTTTGTGGACTCATCTTCTTTGAAAGATGAATCCCATGTCTGAAGGGTATGTTTCCTGTCTTACAGTTACCAAAATTAGACCGTTCCAAGATCTTATCTATGTACGTTGATTGGGATAACCCAATCAGCCTCCTTTGTCTATCTCTATAGAGTTTTATCCCTAAAACATATGAAGCTTCTCCCAGGTCCTTCATGGAGAAATTCTTACAGAGGTACGCTTTGACGCTTTGTAACATACCTAAATCATTCCCAATTATTAGGATGTCTTTAACATATAGGACTAAAAATACGACCATGCTCCCACTGGCCTTCTGATACACACATGATTCTTCTGAATTCTTAAGAAAACTAGACGATATAATAATCTCGTCGAATCGAAGATTCTAACTTCGTGAAGCTTGTTTAAGTCCATAAATGGACTTCTCAAGCTTACATACCATACCCGAGTTTTCGCTGGACGTAAAAGCTTCCGGCTGTTCCATATAGATTTCTTCATCAAGAAATCCTTTTAGAGAAGCCGTTTTGACATCCATTTGCCAAATCTCATAGTCATGATACGCAGCTATAGAAAGCAAAATCCGAATAACCTTAAGCATTGCTACTGGTGAAAAAGTTCATCGTAGTGGACGTCAGGTCGCTGCGTGTAACCTTTTGCTACCAGTCGGGCCTTGTAAGTTTCAACCTTACCATCAGGCCCGCGCTTCCTATTGTAAACCCATTTACAACCGACAGGAACAATTCCTTCGGGAAGCGAAACCAAGTCCCAAACTTGATTCTCATGCATTGAGTCTAACTTGGATTTCATGGCACTTTGCCATTTCACGGAGTCGATGTCCAACATCGATTCTCTATAGGTGAAATGATCAGTCTCTTCAACTAAGAGAACATCTAGACTCTTTTCTTGTATCAAATACAAGCGTTCAGGAGGTCTAGATACCCTTTTAGACCTACGGAGTGTGTGTGTTGAAGGTCTTTCATCTACTTGAACTTCAGGTTCCTCCGTTGGTTCGTTGTTTTCAGGTTGGACTTCATCAAGCTCAACCTGTCTATGATTACCACCTTCTGACAAAAATTCTACTTCTAGAAATTTTGCGAAGCGAGCTACGAACACATTTCAATGCTCGGTATCATAGAACAGATATCCCCTCGTATTCGAAGGATATCCGACAAACCAAAACTTTTGCCCTCGAGGTGAAAACTTATCTTGCTGAGTCACCCTGACATAGGCAGGACAACCCTAAACCTTAATGTAACTAAGATTTGGTCTCCTACCGAACCATATCTGATACGGAGTCGTAGGAACAGCTTTTTAAGGAATCTTATTCAAAAGATGTGCAGTTGTTAAAAGAGAGTAGCCCCATAAATAATAGGGTAAATCTGTGAAACTCAACATCGATCGGACCATATCCAATAAAGTCTGATTTCTCATCTCAGACACTTCATTGTGCTGTGGAGTACCTAGAGGAGTATTGAGCGAGAATCCCATTCTCCTTCATATAATCAATGAACTCACAACTCATATATTCTCCGCCTCAATCAGATCGAAGACATTTAATATATTGACCAGTTTTTTTTTCTACTTCATTTCGGAACTCTTTGAACTTTTCAAAGGTTTCCGATTTATTTCGCATCAAATACACATAACCGTACCATGACAGATCATCGGTAAAGGTAACGAAGTACGAATACCATTGTGAGCAGTCTGACTTAGTGGACCACATACATCAGAATGTACGAGTTCCAGTAAGTTAGTGGCGCGGTGTCCAACACCAGAAAATGGGGCTTTGGTCATCTTACCCTGAATACACGATTCACAAGTTGGATAGGATTCAATGGTGAGATCTAGTATCAAACCATTCCTAACCAATTGGGTAAGGCGTTTAACGCCTATATGACCTAGTCGCATGTGCCAAAGTTCAGTATTATTAATTACAGGTAAACTACGTTTATTAACTCCAGTATTTAAAATATCTTTTGAAGTTTGCAATGTATAATGACCATGCTGGTTTAGACAACAAAGGATCTGAATATTACTTTTATCATATAAATACAAATAACAGTTCTTAATATTAATACGAAAGCCTTCTTTATCCAATACAAAAAGTGATATAATATTAGCTACACATCCTGGTACAAAATGACAGTCATTTAACAAAAGTGTCCCATTCGGCAATAAGATCTCGCATACTACCACTGTAACTGCATCCAGAGATTCTCCACTCCCGAATCGCAACTGCATCTCTCCAGGCTTCAGTCTTCTACTTTCCTTCAGCACCTACAACGAATTACAAATGTGAATGGGACAAGCAGAATCTAAAATCCAGTTGGATGTAACGGCTTCACAAGCCAAAGATAAATCAATAACTGGAAAAATAAATGTACCTGATGTAGATGCTCTCTCCCTCATCAGCTGGGCAATTTAGTTAGGACAGTTCCTTTTCCAGTGCCCGACTTTGCTGCAGTGATGGCACTTATCTTCAGAAGCCCTCTTGGGCTTTGCTATCTTTGCCTGTGGTTGAGGACCGAGACCCTTCTTCTTCTTCCATTTCTTCTTCTTTCCTTTGGCCAGGCCTGGGAAGAAGCAGAAAGAGAAGTAGGTCTCGGAGGGTAAGTCAGTACTCCCTTCTTGAGGTCCTCTTCCGCCGTGAGCAACATCCTATGCAGCTCTTGGTAGGTGCAGATAATTCCGTTCATATTGAAGTATATCACAAACTGGCGATAAGAAGCTGGGAGCGAACCAAGAATGACACTCCTACCGAGAATTTCATTCAGAATGAGATTATGTTACCTCAGTTGATCGATCAAATCGATCATCTGAAGAACATGTGGGCTAACAGCTTGCCCCTCATCTAATCGCGCATGGAACAGTTCCATTGCGACCTTATGAACAACAACTTGTTCTTGGTTCTCAAATGATTGTCTTAATCGTGTCATCATAGTATAAGCATCTGACATGCCATTACTGTTTCTTGAGTCCGGTGAAAGCGAACTTAAGATGTATGATTTAACCTTAAATCATCATCCTTCCAAGCTTGGAAGACTTCGCGTTCTTCCGGTGTAGCGTCCTCTGCCACAGCAAGGGGCAGTGAACCCTCAAGAATATATCCCAACCTCTCGGAATCGAGGACAATCCTCAAATCCAGATCCCAATCGGCGAAGTTATCAACGCCTTTAAGTTTGTTCGCATCAAGCATACGCGCAAACTGATTAGTGGATGGTGCCGCCATCACAAATCTATCATATAGATCACGAAAAACGGTTAGCAGAAATTTAAGCAGTTTCATATAATATCATAAAATAAACTAGATCATGGATTTTTAATCTAAAAATGCATCTCCCACTAAATCATGCAATACTGTAATCCCCAAACAGAATACAAAGATTTAATAATTAAATTAAATCTAAATAGTGAAAAGTGGATCCCGTTATATATTTCAGCTCACAGCAGAGGCACGGTCTCGCCTACGTATATTTATCAGGTAGACAACTCATTTGTCAATCACTCACTAGTGACTCCTGGGTTTCCCGTCCTGGTCGTTTCTCGTTGTCGCTGCTAAGGCGGGCCCACAAGGATACGTACCAAGGTTAAACTCGTCAATGATAAACTCAAGTTACTTGGGTAACCCTGACAGCTAGGGCACGTTCAGGATTCCATTTTCGCTTGAATTTATCTAGTATCTGATATACATTCGGTATAAATAAATCTCTATTGGCTACACCCTCACAGCAGAGGTACGGTCTCGGATGTAGTCACAGAGAAATATTTATAAACCGTATTAACAAGATGGACCACATAACAAGCATCAAATACATAATTATATTTAAACCTTATTAATAGGGATTTTCCGCAAAGTGTCATACACCCTAAATCTAATCAAATTAGATTATAACATGCATGTATAAAGTCAAGAAAACATGATTAAAAATTGAATTAAAGGGCAAATCATATTAGGGGTCCTAGAATCAGACTCGATCTGATACCATTTTGTAGGGGTTTTATTGCGGATATCCGGTAACGCAGCGGAACGGTGGAAAATCAAAATATTCTGATTTCAAAACTTTTTCTCGGATTAATTGAATAAACTTATTTATTTAATTACCCATAATCAAATTATGAAATATTACACAATAAATCAAATTTTTGTGTAATTACCGAATTACCCCTATACTTTGTATTTTGTTCATTTTAGTCCGAAATTGTTCAAAACAATTTTGAATGATTCTAAATCATTACTAATATTAATTTAACATATCCCAAATTTCAAAATACAATTAGCAACAAAAATCCCAATTTTAACCACCAAGGCCGTGAGCCTCATTAAGGGGGAATAAGTGCATTTTGCACTTCCATTGTTCAAAACACATGCAAATAAAATCCAATCAACATAAGATTTTACATGCATCATATACACATCCAAATACACCATATAAATGAAAAGCCCCAAATTTGGAAGTGGTCTCAAACCCTAATTTTTCAATTTCTTCAAATTAGACAAATTAGACCAAATTGGTTAAATCCAGTACTTCAATCATGTTTCTTCCATTACAATCAAGCCTCACCACAATGAAACAACTATAGAACAATTCTAGGTCATTTAAGAGTGGGTCAATAACTCTAGAATGGCCACAAGGTTCTAAAACCATGAAAAGAATGCTAACTAGCTTATTAGCAACATCCTATCAACTTTATACATGCTCAACCCTTTTATCAAACTTTCATCCACCAAAAATACAAAGGATAAAGAATAGAAAAACTTAAGAACATCACAAGATGTGGCCAAGAACAAGAGGAACATTTTTCACTCTAATGGCAAGTTGGAAAAACTTACTTAAATCCAAGCTTTTCTTTGATTTTTCTTTTATTTCTCTCTAGCTTCTTTGTCTTCCTTCAATGGAGTTTTTGATAAGTTTTTTTAGGTTATCAAACCCTAAAATAAAAGAAACAATATATACTCCTTCATTTGGCCTTGCCGAATATTGTATACAAAAATATCAAGATATTTCCTTTTTGTTTCAATTAATTTTAACTTTACAACTTGCTAACTTTAATCATGAAACCATTAAATGAATTAAAGTTAGTCAACAATTGCAACTCAAGCCATTAAATGGAATATTATACCTTAAGATATTTATATTTTAATTAATTTAATCATTTAACAATTAATTAATTAATTAAATACAAATATATTAAATATATGTATTATATTTACAATAAATATCAAATACATATATATATTTATAATATTATTCAAATATCTCAATTCGAAATTTAATTAATGTGTATTTAAATTAATCTAATATTAAAAGTAAATACACAAAAATTAAGGAAATGACTATCGGGTCCCTACACATGTATTTTGCGTTTAACCTTTAAACGACTTTATAAATAATCAGTATCATTTATAAATGTTGCCCTAGTGCTCTACGAGTATGTTTCATTAGTGGGACTCTCTAGATTCAGGCATATCCGTCACGAAATCCAATTTCGTGTCCATAATTTATCCACCCGTAAATTATGACGATCATGGATAAACTCACTGAATCATACAGGTCGAGGTCATGGAAAATGTATAATTCCTTCGTCACAGGTATCCGGATAAATCCCAGAGATATAGATGTAAACGTCAAATCTCTATAGGGACTATCCAGTCGACTATTCTATTAGCAATCTTAAAAAAAAACATTTAGAACTAACTTCAAATAGTACCATGGGCCCATGGGTTTTATCTGATTGTTAATCCTATGGATTACCTATGCTCTGTTACACAGAACTGACGGATCCTATCTCGATACACACAGGACACCCTGAGGATCTATCCCTTCACTGTCGGTTTTGCCCAGCAAAAAAAGAGAAGAAAAATTCCCAATGGGCGTGTGAAAGAGATGATGGAAGAGAGAGATTGAGTTGTGTATTAGATAATTGATTTTCTAAAAATCAATTAACATATACCACTTTTTGATTTTCAAAAAGTCAAGCCTTAAATGCTTGCCAACTACCACCATCAATCCATCAATCAATCAAATCAAGTGACAAGTTGTCACATCACTCAAAGTGACTAATGATTTGACGCTTGATGCGACTAATGATTTGACGCTTGATTTGACTTGCGTGCCGCACTCGAATTCGAAATGCGAATGCGCTCGCAAACAATCTCGGGCTCGGGTTCGCTAATTCCAAATTAACGAATTTTCCGTTGCATCGTAATTAAATCTAATTTAATTAAATAATCAAGCCTAGCATAATTACTATTCACATCGCTAACGAATTAATTCTAAATTAACTCGTTCACCCGAATTAAAATCTAATTTTAATTCCGCGTCGAAATCCAATTTCGTATAATATATCAATATATTATTTTATTGATTAATTCCAAATTAATCATTATCTCTCTTTAATGATATTTTATCCCAGATAAAATATCTCCGCAATTAATCCTAGATTAATTTTCTCTCTCATCTAATTAATCCCAGATTAATTAAAAGTGCGAGTCATACGTCATCGATGAATCTTCGGGAAGCGACCCATGAGATCCTCGGATATGTTGGCAGTAAATTCAGTCGTCGGACTATCCGAACACGTAAGTACCTAGTACTACGTTTGTACCGATTTACAAGACAAGGTTGGCTTCTAGCAAAGCGCCATGCCTACCCAATTCTCCAGAAACATACTTACAGGAATAAGCGATCTATATCAGGCGTAGTATACGTAGTATTGCGTATTTCAATCCAGTATCGGATGATCACATGCAAGGACTGGGGCTGGTACAGTGTCTACCCCGTACGAAGCATATATCGGATTACGAGCAACTAGTCTCTTTATTATCGGATAATAATGACCAAGTCATATTATCCCGATGGTTGCAACCCTTTAGAGAACCAGTTCTGTATCCCTACGCGATCATCATCTCCATATGACTCGAGTGATACTTCCGTCTTGACATCACACCTAACACACTACGATTCTCAATATACCAGCAGAGGCGTACAAAGAACCTGTTAAAGCATGGACGACCAAAACCAAAGTATATTGATTGTCGCAAGTATTAGCGGTGCAAGTCTCAGGTTAAGACCAAATACACATACCCTGATTTCGGACTTCCATAGACACATAGTCATACTACCAATGGAATTCCGAGGGGGTCTATCCAGAGCGAAGCTGTTTCCCGTACCATCGGTAAAACACAACCTCCTATTACACTTGCATGAGTATCCTATACCTAAATATATGAGAACTATGATGTTATGCCCTCACAAAGCGCACAAGTGTAATACTAGTCTTTTACGCATTATCGATATCCAATCTCGATAATACTCTGACTATGGATATTTAATGATTTATCCTTCGTGGACTGATACTATCTCATATCATTCTCAATCCAGGAACAAATCATAAGGACCTCCTATCATTTATATATCTTGGTGATCTAATCACAAATGATAAGAGAGCAATCTCCTTTGTCACATAGTTAATTTGTACAACAACACCATGATCTGTACAAATAGTGACGCTATGGGTCATAATTTTCCAACAATCTCCCACTTGGCCTATAGCTAGTCACTCGAGTGTCTGACACCCGAACTATGTACGGTTGGCTAAAATTGCTGGGAAAAGGCTTTCGTTAGCGGATTTGCATGATTATCATCTGATTCGATTTATTCGATCATCACATCGCCACGATGTATGATTCGAACGAATCAGATGAATATCGAAGTATATATCTGGATCATTGATGAGACCATTAATTCTTTAGCTTGTGATGTAGCCTAGCTCAGCTGCTAACAGAACTATATCTAATCTAATTAGATTTATTATCAATCCAGAAGGCTTCTATTGCTTCCTCAGCTGCAGCAATAACCCGCATTTGTTGTTTATTCGGTAACAGTTTCTTGCTTGGAAGATTTCCAGCTCACTATTCCGTTATTCAAACTGTATAGTACCGTTGTTGCGAATTTTAGTCATTATTATCGGTTTAGGAAACTTGTAGCAGTGATCCCAGTCACTTCAAGTTATCATTCTCCATAGTTTAAGACAACATCCTTAGTTCTCTAAGAAACTAATGGATGTTCGTAATTTCAATCCAGTGACTATCACTTGGATTGGCCTGTTGTGAATCCATATGCTCAAAGCGTATGAGACACCAGGTCGCGTACATTTTTCAATGTACGAGTTCTCGGAGAGTATTTATGAAAGCCAAGCTTTCACCGATTTTTTTTATGGGAATATCATTTCCAAGAAAAGACATATTATCATTATTTATAGGACAGCCACTGTCAGTGCGCTCCCACTAACCTCCTTATATACACAAGAATCATTTTCGTTTTGAATTAAATCATAAACTATTATGATTACATCAAAACGATAATTCCAAGAACCTATGCTTGCTTCAATCCAAACATGGATCGAATAACCCGCAAACCTTATTTGCTAGTTTTGGTACGATAAAACCGTCAGGATGTTGTAAACATCCTCCAAAAGGTTTCCTTTTCAGTAACGCGATTTTCCCATTCAGCTGTCATATTTCATAAATGAAACATGCAGCATTAGCAAGCATTATCCAAATGGATTCACCATGGCAACAGGTAAAAGGTTTCGTTGTAATCAACACAATGTTGATAACGATGCCCTTTCGCTACAAGCCCAGCTTAGTACATTGGTATGTTGCCATCCATGTATGTCTTCCTTGAAGTCTTATATAGTACCAATAGGCACAATGTCTTGCGGTACATCAACTAGTATCCATACATAGTTGGTATACATGGAATCCATTTAGGACTCATGACACTTTGTCATAATAGGGAGTCGATACCTTGTATCACTTCCTCATACGTAGTCAGTTGGTATTCCTCAATAAGATTGACATCTTTTCGAGGTGAGATCAGAAACCCATACCCAGGTTGTTTTCTGACTCTCTCCGCGACATACGTGGTTTTTGTGTATTCGAAGATTAATGGTATAGTTTCATCATTGATGAACTATTTGTGTTCCATTAGGATTCGGTGCCTGGAACAGTATTATCCGATTTTCATCGAGTTTTACTATCCTCCCATTTTCCACTGCATATCGGTATTCCTCTTAGGAAAACCGCATGGTGAGCAACAATTAAATTATTCTCAGGTGAGTTGTATAAGTACTATACTTAGGTATCCCTAGGATAACCTACAATTAGGCACTTATCCGATTTGGGTTTTAGCTTGGTATCATCCAAACATATGCCTAGCATTCCCAAATCATCAGGAATGAGAAACCCGGTTTATTTCCCGTTCATATCTAATATGAAATCTGTCAAACAGATTTTTATAGAACCTTATTCAAAATAAGTTCTTGCACTGTTAATGCGTATCCGTTGAAGGAAATGGTAGCTCAGAGCGACTCAAGATTAACCTTATCATGTCTAACAAAATTCGGTTACTCTGTTCGGACACACCGTCAAAATGACGTGTTCCGGGAGGAGTCCTCATTGAAAGAATACTATACTTTTTCAAGTGTATTAGAAACTCATTGCTTAAGTATTTTCATCATGATCTAACCGTGATGGTTTTATACTTTAGCCGATCTGTTCGTCTATTTCGTGTCGAAACTATAAAAGTTTCCGATTTGTGTTTCAAAAGAAACACATAACCATAACGCGATGCCACATCCGTAAAGGTCACGAAATATTCATATCCACCTCTAGCCTAGCTAGACATGGGTCCACTTGCTTCATTATGAACTAGGTCTAACAGATCGATGGCAACTTACACTTTTACCAAGTAAAGGTGTTTTAGGCATTTTTCCCAATAAACTAGATTCATAGACTTTTTTTGAATAGAATCAAAACAGTCCTAGTACCCACTCTTCAAAAGTGTGGATATACGAGTCTTGTTTAATGGTGTCCCAGACAACAATGCCACAACAGAGTTTCTTCTGATCAAATCAGTTTAAGCTATTTGTTTGTCACGTTGTACGTTTGAGATTTATTTTATTCAAAATATAAATATGTTATTCACATCTAATGTGTTTATCTCAATATCATCTTTATATAATGAAAACACTTAGTGTTCTAGAATATAAAGGTCAATCCGCAACGGATTAAACACTGATATAGAGATAATGTCTCTAGTCAAACTAGTTACATCATAACAGTTTCCTAATTTAAGTGCACACCCGAAGGTAGTTCCTAAATTAGGTATCTACGGTTAAAATAGCGACTTTCGTTTCGTTTCCAATTCGCAGATTAATCTCAATCTGAAGTCAGTATTCTGCTCATAGCAGATTCTGAACATCAGTATATATTTATGTACCACACTAAGTATCTAAAATCCAATTTTAATACTAGTAGTGAACATAATATGACAAACATATTTGAAGTCGGAGCCTTGCACCGTCTTCAATTCCTTCATGTCTGCCTTATCCAAACGGCAGTCACGCTTTCGCGATCCCGTTTGCCACATTTTAGGCAGACATTTTGGGATATGTCCTTTATCTTCCGAAGATTATAATGATTTTGCGTTCACATTCCAGTAGCCTTTGGCCAAGCCTTGGCCTTCTAGAATTTCGAAATAAGGTGCGCCTTGCGCTACTTGCCTTATTGCAAACTTTGACTTTGTCTCCTTGAGAAAAGTCATTAACTCTCCAAGAGTTATTTATTGCAATTCGTACTTCTAAGATCTAAGTATAGATCTATGAAGATCCTTCAATTTCAATCATCATACTTAAGGATCTAACCCTTAGTTCTGACAAAGAAATTAAGGAGTCTACTTTGCAAGCTTAATGGATTAAGTACTAAAGTTATCATTACATAAATCTTCCAAAGATTATGCTCGACTATTTGCTTAACTCCGGACTTAGGCCTAATGTTATTTTATCAAATAAAGTAACTTATTAGTTTCCAGGACCGTCCCTGAAATTATTCCCAATTTGAAAATTAAACCATTTAAATACATTTTCCCTAGAATTATGTTTTAAATGTCAATCTTTCAATTTTATCTTGATTTTAATAGTCCAACTATTTAATCAATGATTTCGGTACTATTAATATAATGATTATTATAGTCAACTATATTAATCAACTATACTTTTAATTGTTTGAATACAGTCCAACTGTTTATTAAAAACAACGATTTAAATATTAGTCCAACTAACATGTAATTTATTGACGAATGATATTGATTGAGTGCGTATGGCAAGTAATTAGACGAATATTGCAAATTTAATTCTTGCCTCCCACTATTTTTCGGCGAGCCTCTAACCCTCTGTCGAGTACTCGGGAAACTATGTTTCCTAGTGGGCTAGGATCCCGTTAAATATCACACAATCTTGACTTTGGCCAACAAATTGTATGATAATTAACTAGGTAGATCTCTAAGATCAATTGGATCCAATCCAATTCCTAGATCCAGTAGGGGACATCCAAGTCCGAAACATATATCAATATATATGCAATATATCCAATATATTGTCTAACCTATTTCCTCTGAATCAACTAAGCCTTGGCTTTGGCACAACAAACTTAGTGATCCCAGTTAAGCGCGACCCATTGACCATGGAAAGCTTCATAATCAATGTCGATGGACAAGAAGTGGTCTTGACTTTGGCCAACAAACCACAACTTGGACAAGAGACCAATATGGAACAAAACTCTCGTGATTCAAACACTTCTCGACGGACAAAGGCCTTGACTTAGGCCAACAAGCCAATGCCAATCTTGGATCTTGAGTAAGAATCACTCAATGGAAGGAAAAACGCTTAATATTTATGAGGGTTTTTCGCGTGCAAATTGGCAACCAATTTATTATCTTTGTTAAGGTCTCATCATCATACACCCTTAAACATGCATTCTAAATACATAATAAAGCGCGTATAAATAAAATAATAATGATATGCGGATGGATACTTTACACAATGATCCTAGATCAAATCTCTCCATTTCTCTCTCCCGCTAGCACATGTATTACTTCTACCTGTTACACTACACTTCTAAAGAACCTCATTTACATTGAGGGGAATAGGTGAGAAGAATACAAAGAGTAAGGAGGTAAAAGGCTGGACACGCAGGTCCAATTTAATAAATTCGAAATTTATTACAACAATTTCTAAAATTGCCCCACCCATCTAATATCCATCCGATATACATTATTCATGCATCGCAACCATGTATTCACACAAACATATTATCAATCAATCTAATCAAATTAATTAATCTGATAATTAGTGATCATCCAATGTTCAAACAACGATTTAATTTGCTCGAGTCAAACTCGTTTTGCGAATAAGTACTCAAAGTACGAATTCTTGAATTAAATTAAACTACAAAATTAAATCCAATTCAATTTGTTTTTAATACTAATTCGCTATTTAATTCCAAATTAAATACTACACTTTATTAACGAACATTTACGCTAAATTAAATTCCAAATTTAATCGTTACGGGTCTCAAGCCCGATCAACGTCCAACGTCAATTTAATTAAAGTCCAATGGGCTTTCAATTAATTTCTTAAGGCGTGGACTTTTGGTCAACTCGGGTCAAACCCAATAATCAAAGTCCAATAAAGGAGTAACCCTATAAGCACAGAAATCAATTTAGGCCCATTAGGCCCAATTAAAATAATTAAGGTCCATTAGTCGCATTTAAGCTTTATGGAAGCGGTTTTGGGCCCAATTGGATCCAACCAATTTAGCCTAAACCTAAATTGGTACAACCAAGCCCAATAAGCCCAATTACAACATTACAAGCCCAATTTCCAAAATTAGCCCAATTTAACTAAATTACAAAAATCCAATTTTACAATTTAATTAAACCAAGTGTAATGCATAATTAATTACATAATCAACATTTCCAAATCATCAATTTACACAACTAATCATGCTCTTTTACAAAAAAACATCTCCAACGCATTTTATCAAAAAATCAAACTCATTACATGCATCTATAAGTCTCGGTTAAGTGAGGATTTTTATGTCCAATTTAAATCCAATCCAATTGAATCCAATGTAAACATTAAATCAACATTCCAATTGATTCCAACTCATCTAATGAATCAAAAATCAAAAATCCAAGACAATTAGGGCTAGTATACCTCTCGGCCAAGATAAGGATTTTGGGGAAAAATGTTCCAAAATTTTTTTCTTGAAATTGATCAAATCAAACTTCAATTAAAACACATTTAAGATATTCATTCATCCAATTTAATAAAAGCATGCTCCAAATTAATTTACCACAAATTTAAGCCCTAATGATATTTCATGCTTTTTACTCCTCTCTGATACCATTGTTGGAGTTCTACGGTCCCGAGGATCGAATATAAAGCATAGAAACATATGTGCGAATAAAACGAGGGAGTTGCGGAATACTTCACATCGATCGGGTTGAGCGACGCGCGTGGACAACAAAAATCAATTTATTGCCTCCTCCAAGCTCTTGGCAGGGCTGAAAAGTGCAGTCCTCAAATCCATTTGGCATTTTGGTTCCTCCTCCAAGCTCCAAGCTTTGTGATAAACTTCCATGCTCATGGGTGGACTTCCCTATCACCTTCGTATGTCTCTCGTCGAGTGCTAGCTCTTGATGATTTTGCCACAAAATCACCACACTTTGCTTCCCTCACTGTCGGTTTTTGCCCAGTAAAAAACAGAAGAAAATGCCCAAATGGGAGTGTGAAAGAGATGATGGAAGAGAGAGATTGAGTTGTGTATTAGATAATTGATTTTCTAAAAATCAATAACATATACCACTTTTTGATTTTCAAAAAGTCAAGCCTTAAATGCTTGCCAACTACCACCAACCAATCAATCCAATCAATCAAATTAAGTGAAAAGTTGTCACACATCACTCAAAGTGACTAATGATTTGATGCTTGATGCGACTAATGATTTGACGCTTGTTTGACTTACGTGCCGCACTCGAATTCGAAATGCGAATGCGCTCGCAATAATCTCAGGCTCGGGTTCGCTAATTCTAAATTAACGAATTTTCCGTTGCGTCTTAATTAAATCTAATTTAATTAAATAATCATGCCTAGCATAATTACTATTCACGTCGCTAATGAATTAATTCTAAATTAAATCATTCGCCCGAATCAAAATCTAATTTTAATTCCGCGTTGAAATCCAATTTCGTATAATATATCGAATATATTATTTTATTGATTAATTCCAAATTAATCGTTATCTCTCTTTAAATGATATTTTATCCTAGATAAAATATCTCCGCAATTAATCATAGATTAATTTTCTCTCTCATCTAATTAATCCCATATTAATTAAAAGTGCGAGTCATACGTCATCGGTGAATCTTCGGGAAGCGACCCATGAGATCCCTGGATATGTTGGCAGTAAATTCGATCGTCGGACTATCCGAACACGTAAGTACCTAGTACTACATTTGTACCGATGTACAAGACAAGGTTGGCTTCTAGCAAAGGGACATGCCTACCCAATTCTCCAGAAACATGCTTACTGGAATAAGCGATATATATCAGGTGTAGTATATGTAGTATTGCGTATTTCGATCCAGTATCGGATGATCACATGCAAGGCCTGGGGCTGGTACAGTGTCTGCCCCGTACGAAGCATATATCGGATTACGAGCAACTAGTCTCTTTATTATCGGATAATCATGACCAAGTCATATTATCCCGATGGTTGCAACCCTTTAGAGAACCAGTTCTGTATCCCTATGCGATCATCATCTCCATATGACTGGAGTGATATTTCCGTCTTGACATCACACCCAACACACTACGATTCAATATACCCAGCAGAGGCATACACAGAACCTGTTAAAGCCCTGGACGACCAAAACCAAAGTATATTGATTGTTGCAAGTATTAGCAGTGCAAGTCTCAGGTTAAGACCAAATACACCTACCCTAATTTCGGACTTCCATAGACACATAGTCATACTACCAATGGAATTCCGAGGGGGTCTATCCAGAGCAAAGCTATTTCCCGTACCATCGGTAAAACACAACCTCCTATTACACTTGCATGAGTATCCTATACCCAAATATATGAGAACTATGTCGTTATGCCCTCATAACGCGCACAAGTGTAATACTTGTCTTTTACGCATTATCGATGTCCAATCTCGATAATACTCTGACTATCGATACTTAATGATTTATCCTTCGTGGACTGATACTGTCTCATATCATTCTCAATCCAGGAACAAATCATAAGGACCTCCTATCATTTATATATCTTGGTGATCTAATCACAAATGATAAGAGAGCAATCTCCTTTGTCACATAGTTAATTTTTACAACAACACCATGATCTGTACAAATAGTGACGCTATGGGTCATAATTGTCCAACAACATGTACCGGTCTCAACGGGTTTATTATACTGGCCAAGTTGTGTAAACCTTGACCAGAAACTGTCTGCGAATGACAACGTCACGATACTACTCAATGTCAGTTGCGACGCTTTTGTAACAGTATCATAACTAGTCATTCTAAGGTCATTACGTCTTTACCATATTAAAAGATACATTATTTTATAGAAACTGCATATATCATTCATAATAGTAATGTTTTACAGTAGTATTCATAAAGAAGTACAACCGGGAATTGGCGCTATGAGTACCAACCCCAACATTTCCAACCTATTATGTTAGAGACCACCCTTAGGGTCTCGTATCAGTTTGAGAATACACGGTACACTGTGATATAAGAATAATATGCTTTGAAATATTAAGTAAGAGCTTTAGTTGGAACATTTAGGCTAATTTGGAATATATTCCCCAGCCCATTTTCTAACCGAGTTGTCGATTTTAGGGTCATCGCAGTAACCAGAATTCCTTCAGCGAGCGAGTAATGCCGGCCTGATTCCCAAAATAGTGAGTGGTCATATTTCTTAAATTGGTTATATTCATTAAGTTTTGATATCAGACTTATCTTGTTACGCTTTAGGGCGTTAGATTTCTTTTATCACATATATTTCATTAATTTTTTTTTTTAAGTTTTGTTATAGGCAGAAAAGTTTTTAAAGCATGATTTTATGGTTTTTCGGGGCATGAGGGAAAAACTCACCCCAGTATGTAACTTGAGATAGTATGGAATTGACAGACAGATGACATGTGCATATGTAGAGGACTGAGAGGACGGCGATACGTAACGCCCTCAGATTCTAGAGCATGGCTAGGGGGACGGCGACACGTAACGCCCTAGACACTAGTTTCAGAGCTTGGGTGGTAGCATAGATCTGCACCCCCAGTTCTAGTTTTTGGCTTGGGGGATGGCGATACGTAACGCCCCAAGACCACCAGTTTTAGAGACAATAGTGGCATGCTTTGGGGGACGGCGATACGAACACCCTAAAAGTCATGGATTTGCACTGTTGGCTAAAGTTAGGCGTATGTGGGGACGGCGATATGTAACGCCCTCATATGTCAAGTTTTTCATATACATAACAGTTCACGTAATCAGATTTTCAGACAGTTTTTCAGAAAACTAGACTTTCATTCAGAAACAGATTTCCAAAAACGGGTTTTCGAAAGAAAAGTTTTACAAAAGAGGTTTCGAGCAAAGTTTTCAGAAAGAAAATTTTTCTATAAGTTTTTCCTTGAAAATCTCAGTTTCAGGATCAAATGGTTTTATAATAGCATTTCAGTTTTTAGATTTTCGTGTAAGTCTTGTGTATGAGCTAGGGGAGTGCATGTCTTGGTTAGGGGTTATTTATATAGAGAAAGGTTAGGGCTACTCCTTGTCTCACAAGGAAGGGATTTTGGCATTAAAATGAGGATTTGATTTGGTATTCAAGAAGGAAAGGATTAGATTGAGGGGGGACAAATCTTGGCTAGATTAGGAATACAAAATATTTAATTTGTTATGATTGATTTTAATTAGGCATGATATTTGTTAAGTTTGGTATATAATATATTTGATTTATATTTATTAGGCATGCAATTTCTCTAATTTGTGTAAGTATTTTTATTATTTTGGTAGGTGATTATTTAGATTTTATTTGTTTTTTTTAATTTTGTATATGACTTAATTAATTATTTTGTTTAATTACATTATCTAATTAATATTTAAGTTAATATTTGATTTAATTTGGGTGTGTATTAGGCAAATGGGCGTGTGGGCCTTGGTTGGGGTGTGTGGGCCTTTGGTTGGTGGGTTTGGTTTGTGTGGGCTAGGTGTTGTTGGATAATATGACCCATAGCGTCACTATTTGTACAGATCATAGTGTTGTTGTACAAATTACTATGTGACAAGGAAATTGCACTCTCATCATTTGTGATTAGATCACCTTAGATATATAAATGAAGAGAGGTCCCTATGATTAGTTCCTGGACTGAGAATGATATGAGACTGTATCAGTCCCCGAAGGATTAATCATTAAATATCCCTAGCCGAGTATTATCGAGACTGGGCATCGATAATGCGGAATAGGCTAGTATTGCACTTGTGCGCGTTGTGAGGGCACAACGACATAATTCTCATATATATATGTATTGGATACTTATGCAAGTGCGATAGGAGGTCGTGTTTCACCGATGGTACGGGAAACAGCTTCGCTCTGGATAGACCCCTCGGAATCCCATTGGTATTATGAATATGTGTCTATGGGAGGCCGAAATCAAGGTAGGTGTGTATAGTCTTAACCTGAGACTTACATCGCTAATGCTTACGACAATCGATATACTTTAGTTGAGGTCGTCTAGGACTCTAACCGGTTCTGTGTACGCCAATGCCGGGTATATTGAGAATCGTAGTGCATTGGATGTGATGTCAAGACGGAAGTATCACTCCAGTCATAGTGGAGATGATGTCACGCAGGATACGGTAATGTGCTCTTAAGTGCTGCGCGGCCATCGGGATATTATGACAAGGTCATGTATATCCGATAATAGAGACTAGTTACCAGACATCCGACATGTGCTTCGTATGGGGCAGACACTTATCCAGCCCCAGGCCTAGCACGTGACTATCCGATACTGGGCCGATATACACAATACAATCGTATACTACGCTTGATACAGATCTTAATATTCTTAGATGGATATGTCCGGAGAATTGGGTAGACTTGGTGCTTTGCTAGGAGTCGACCTTGTCTCGTAAATCGGTAGAACGTAGTACTTGGTACATACGTGATTCGGATACTCCGACGACCGTATTTACTGCCAACTTATCCAGAGATCTCATGGGTCGCTTCCCGATAACCCACCGATGACGCACAACTCGCACTCTTGAATAATCTGGGATTATAAGAAAGAGAGAGAATTAATCTTGGATTATTACGGAGATATTTTATCTAGGATAAAATATCGTCTAGAGAGAGATAACGATTAATTTGGAATTAATCGATTAAATTAATATATTCGATATATTAAACGAAATTAGATTTCGATGCGGAATTAAAATTAGATTTTAATTCGGGCGAACGAATTAATTTAGAATTAATTCGTAAGCGACGTGAATAGTGAATTCGCTAGGCGTAATCATCTAATTACGACGCGACGGAAAAATCGTTAATTTGGAATTAGCGAACCCGAGCCCGAGTGTGATTGCGAGCGCATTCGTATTTTGAATTCGAGTGCGGTAACGCAAGTTGCATCAAGCATCAAATCATTCGTCACATCAAGCGTCAAATCAAATGTCACTTTGAGTGATGTGATTGATTGATGTGATTGATTGATTGATTGAAAAGACAACTTGTGACACTTTGAGTGATGTAAGTTGTTGGAATAGTTATAGTTGTTGGAAAGTTAAATCATTGACTTTTTTAAAGCCAAAATTGTGTATTCCTTAATATATTTTGGAAAATATATAAGGTATATTTTTTAGGACTTTCAACTTAACTTAACACATTTCTTCTCTCTCATTCTGCTCTCTTCTCCTCACACCCAAACTCCATATTGCTCACTTTTTGAACCAGAAATGGCGTGACTTTAGGGAAGCAAAGAGTTGGGTTTTCATGGTGGAAATCCAAGTGCTAGCACACTACGAGTCTTGCGAAGGTGGTAGGGAGGTTCGACCATGAGCCGGGATCCGTCGGACGAGGCTTGGAGCTCCGTTTCGCATCTCAAATTTCTGTTTTTGGAGACAGTGGACTGCTGCAGTTGGGCATCCTTGGCAGTGCGTTTTTGGCCTTCGTTCGTCTCCAAATCGACTCAACCGATCGATGTGAGTATTCCGCTACCTCCGTTGGTGTATTCACACATGTTTTCATGACTTGTATGATCTTGGGACCTAGATTTAAACCAACAATGGCATCAAGAGCCTAGGTTCAAGCATGAAACTTTTAGGGCTTAAAATTTGGGTAAACTTGTTTTGAGCATGATTTGAATGAATTGAATGTTTGAGTATGCTTATAACATGTTTATTAAGGATTGATTGGATCAATTTAATGAAATAATGATTGGATCAATTTTTCCCCAATTGATGGAGCTTGGCCGAATGGTATAAGGCATTTGGGAGATTTGGAATTTTTTGATTTTTGATTCATTGGATGAGTTAGAATCATGTAGGATGATGTTAATTTGAAATTAATTGGATTGAATTTTGAATTGAACAAAATCCCTAATTCCTTATGTTGGCAGAATCTACAATGCCCTTTAATGTCTTGGTAATTTTGATTTTATGAACATGGATGTGTATGAAATCATTCGGGAAGTTATTACGTTGTCGATTGTGTAATTAATCGGATTGAATTCAAATCGGACAAAATAACTTCCTTGGCCGAGACTTTAAGCATGGTTAATGGGTTTGATTTTTCATTAATATGTTGGACATGTAATAATGAAGTAAAGTATGATTAATTGGACTAATTTAGTGTTTTAGAAATATTGATTTAGTTGATTACTCATGTAATACACTTTAGGTTAATTGAATATGAAATTGGATTTGTATATTTAATTAATTGGGCCTCTTAATTGGATTTGGGCTATTAATGTTGTAATTGGGCCTATTGGGCTTGATTTTATCAAGTTGGGTTTAGGCCAAATGGATTGGATCCAATTGGGCCCAAAACCTTAACCATAAAGCCCAAATACAACTTAATGAACCTTTAAAGTTCAATTGGGCCTAATGGGCCAAGATTGATTTATGGGCTTATGGGGTTAAATCCCGGATTGGACTTTGGTTATCGGTTTGACCCGAGTTGACCAAAAGTCCACGCCTTAAGAAATCAATTAAAAGCCCATTGGACTTTAGTTGAATTGACGTTGGACGTTAATCGGTCTTTGAGACGCGTTACGATTAAATTGGAATTTAAGTCGTAAAAGGTTTATTAAATAAAGTGTGTGATATTTAATTTGGAATTAAATAGTGAATTAGTATTAAGTACATATTAAATTAGATTTAATCATGTAGTTTATTTAATTCATGAATTCGTACTTTGAGTACTTATTCGCAAAAACGAGTTTGACTCGAACAAAATCAAATCGTTGTTTGAACATTGGATGATCACTTAATTATCAGATTAATTAATTTGATTAGATTGATTGATAGCATGCTTATGTGTGTGAATACGTGGTGGTTGAATGAATAATGTATATCGGATGGATATTAGATGGGTGGGCAATTTTAGAAATGTGTTGTAATAAATTCGATTTATTAAATTGGACCTGCGTGTCCAGCCTTATCACCTCTATTCTCTTTGTATTCTCTTCTCACCTATTCCCCTCTATGTATATGAGGTTTCTTTAGAAGTGTAGTGTAAGGGGTTAGTAGAAGTAATACAAGCTAGCTAGCTTGAGTGAGAAAGGGAGAGATTTGATCTAGGATCAATGTGTTAAGTATCCATCCGCATATCATTATTATTTATTTTCATATGCGCTTTATTATGTGTTTTAGAATGCATGTTTAAGGGTGTATGATGATGAGACCTTAACAAAGATAATTAAATTGGTAGCCAATTTGCACGCGAAAAGCCCTCATCAAATATCATGCGTCTTTTCCTTCCATTGAGTGATTCTTACTCAAGATCCTAGATTGGCATGGGTTGTTGGCCAAAGTCAAGCCCTTGTCCGTCGAAGATGTGTTTGAATCACGAAGCTTTGTTCCATATTGGTGTCTTGTCCAAGTTGTGGTTTGTTGGCCAAGTCAAGACCACTTCTTGTCCAACGACATTGATTACGAAGCTTCCATGGTCAATGGGTCCGCGCTTGACTGGGATCATTAGGTTTGTTGTGCCAAAGCCAAGGCCTAGTTGATTCAGAGGAAAAAGGTTAGGGTATACATTTCGATGTATAGGCAATATAAGATATATGTTTGGGACTTGGATGTCCACCTACTGGATCTAGGAGTTGGATGAGATCCAATTGATCTTCGAGATCTACCTAGTTAATTTATACAATTTGTTGGCCAAAGTCAAGATTGTGTGATATTTACGGGATCCTAGCCCACTAGGAAACACGGTTTCCCGAGTACTCGACAGAGGGTTAGAGGCTCGACGAAAAATAGTGGGAGGCAAGTATTGAATTTGCAACATTCGTTCGAATACTCGCTATACGCGCTCAAACAAATATCACTCGTCATATATTAATCAAAAGTATTAGTTGGACTAATATTTTATGTTGTTTTTTAAATATATATAGTTGGACTATATACAAACTCATTCAATATATAGTTGATTTTATAATTGGATTATAGTAATCAATATAATTGAATAAAATGATAGTTGATTTTATAATTGGATTATAGTAATCAATATTAAAAATTATAGTTGATTAAATAATTGGATTATTGTAATCATTATAATAATAGTACCTTATTAAATTGATTAAATAGTTGGACTATTGAAATCAAGAAAGAATTGAAAAGTTGAATATTTAAAATATATAATCCTTGATTAATGTTTTAAATGATTTAATTTTCATATTGGGAATAAATAATAGGTTAATTTATTTGATAAAATAACTTATTATGACTAGGCCCATAATTAAGCAAATAAGTAGAGCATAAAATCTTTGGAAGATTTATATGATGATGACTTTAGTGCTTAATTTAATATACTTGACAATAAATCTATCTTTAGATTTAAAAGTATTAAATTGCAATAATAATTCTTAGAGAATTGATTTGACTATTCTATGGGTTGAAAGTCAAAGTTGCAATTGGGCGTGTTGCACAAGGTGCACATCGTTTCAATATTCGAAACCCAAGGCTTGGCCAAAGGTTTGTGAAATATTGAAAAGATAATTGACATATCCCAAAGTAACTACCATTTGGATATGGAAGACACGAAGGAATTAAAGAAAGGGCGAGGCTCTAACTTTAAAATATTTGTCAAAGTTATGTTCACTACTAGTATTGAAATTAGATTTTAAATACTTAGTGTGGTACATAAAATATATATATTGATGTTTAGAATCTGCTTTGAGCAGGATACTGACTTCAAGCTGAGATTACTCTGCGAATCGGAAACGGGACGAAAGTTGCTGTTTCGACCGTAGATACCTAAGTTTAGAAACAACCTTAGGGTATGTACTTAATTAGGAACTGTTATAATGTAACTAGTTTGACTAGAGACATTATCTCTATATCAGTGTTTAATCGTTTGCGGTTGCGGATAAACCTTTATATTCTTGAACACTAAGTGTTTCATTATATGATGATACTGAGAAAATACATTAGATGTGAATAACAGTATTTATATTTTGAATATAATTTAAAATCTCAAACATATAAAATGACAAATAAATAGCTCAAATTGATTTGATCAATAGAGACTTATTTGTGGCATTGTCGTCTGGGACACAATTAAACATGACTCGTATATCCACACTTTTGAAGAGTAGGTACTTGGACTGATTTGACTAATCAAATAAAGTCTACGAATCTAGTTATTAGGTAAAGTACCTAAAACACTATTTACTTTGTTAATAGTGTGAAAGCCACCGATATGTTAGCCCTATTCATGTGAAGATAGTGGGCCCATATCTAGCTAGGCTAGATGTAAAACATGAACATTTCGTGACCTTAACGGATGTGAATCACGTTATGGTTATGGTTTCTTTTGAAGAACACAGATCGAAACTAACAGGGTTTCGACACGAAAGTAGATTAACAGATCGACTGTAGTATTATGCCGTCATGGTAAGACCGTAATGGAAAATACTTAAGCAGTAAGTTTCAAACATACATGAAAGAGTATAGTATTCTTTCAGATGAGGACTCCTCCCGAGACACGTCAGTTTGACGGTGTGTCCAAACTAAAAACCGAATTTTGTTGGACATGATAAGGTTTATCACGAGTCGCTCTGAGCTACCATTTCCTTCAACGGATATGTATCTACAGTGCAAAACTTATTAGAATAAGGTTCCATATAAATCTGTTTGACAGATATCATATAGGATATGAACAGGAAAGAAACAGGGTTTCTCATTCCTGATAATTTGGGTTATGCAGGGCATAACGTTTGGATGATACCAAACTAAGGACCCAAATTGGATAAGTGCCAATATAGGTTTCCTAAGGGAACCATAAGTATAGTACTTATAAATCTCACATGAGAACAATATGATTGTTGCTCACCATGCGGTTTTTCCTGAGAGGAACCGATATGCAGTGGTCAGTGGGAGGATAGTGATACTCGATCAAAATCGGAGTAATACTATTCTAGGCACGATCCTTAATGGAACACAAATAGTTCATCTATGATGAATCTATACAATTAATCTTCAAATACACAAGAAACTAGTAGATCGGATAGAGTCAGAAAACAACCTAGGGTATGTGTTTCTGATCTAACCTCATAAAGATGTCAATCTTATGAAGGTATATCCACCGACTACGTTTTGAGGAAGTGATACGAGGTATCGACTCCCTATTATGGCAAAGTGCCATGAGTCCGAAATGGATTCCATGTATAACGACTATTTTGGATACTAGTTGTTGTACCACAAGGCATTGTGCCTATTGGTACATTAACGTCTTCAAGGAAGACATACATGGAAGGCAACATACCAATGTATAAAGCTAGGCTTTTGACGGAAAGGTATCGTTATCAACATTGTGTTAATACGGTTCAACCTTTTACCTGTTGCCATGTAATCCATTTTGAAGATGCAGATCAAAATCGCTTCCTGAAAAGGAAACCTTTTGGAGATGTTTATAACATTCTGACGATTTTGTATAACCAACAACGAGGTTTGCGGGTTATTCAATCCATGTTTGGATTAATGCAGCATAAGGTTCTTGGAACTGTCGTTTTGAAATAATCATAATGATTTATGATTTTGACTCAAAACGAAATATTCTTGTGTATATAAGGAGGTTAGTGGGAGAGCGCACTGACAGTTAAATTCCCATAAAACAATTGGTGAAAAGCTTGGCTTTCATAGATATTCTTTCATAGAAATTCTCCGTAGAATTCTGGGGAGTAACAACCTTTATTCAAGAATAAAGATCTACTGGGATAGATTTGGAGTTTGTTAACACTCTCTGGGAAATTGTACATTTAAAATGTACTTGATAGGGTGTCTCATACGCTCGAGCATATTGAGTCACAATCAGGTCAATCCAAGTGATGGTCACTGGATTGAAGTTAAAAGAAAATCTGTTAGTATCTTAGAGAACTAAAGATGCTGTCTAAAACTATGGAGAAGGAGAACTTGAAGTGACTGGGATCACTGCTGCAAGTTTCCAAACAGTAAAATACTACGGTACTATAAAGTTTGATAATGGGACAGTGAGCTGGAAATCTTCCGAGCAAGATACTGTTGCCGAATAAACAACAAATGCGGATTAATTGCTGCGGCTGAGGCAGCAAAAGAAGCCATTTGGATCGAACATAAATCTAATTAGATTAGATATAGTTCTGTTAGCAGCTGAGCTAGGCGTCAGCACAGGCTAAGGAATTAAAGGTCTCATCGACGATCCGGATATATACTTCTATATCATCTGATTCGTTCGGATCATACATCGTGGCGATGTGATGATCGTGTAAATCGCGTCAGACGATAATCATACAAATCCGCTGACGAAAACCTTTCCTCAGCAATTTGAGCACGAACCGTACATAGTTCGGGTGTTAGACACTCGAGTGACTGGCTATGTGCCAAGTGGGAGATTGTTGGATAATATGACCCATAGCGTCACTATTTGTACAGATCATAGTGTTGTTGTACAAATTAACTATGTGACAAGGAAATTGCACTCTCATCATTTTGATTAGATCACCTTAGATATATAAATGAAGGAGAGGTCCCTATGATTAGTTCCTGGACTGAGAATGATATGAGACAGTATCAGTCCCCGAAGGATTAATCATTAAATATCCCTAGCCGGAGTATTATCGAGACTGGACATCGATAATGCGGAATAGGCTAGTATTGCACTTGTGCGCGTTGTGAGGGTACAAACGACATAATTCTCATATATATATATGTATTGGATACTTATGCAAGTGCGATAGGAGGTCGTGTTTCACCGATGGTACGGGAAACAGCTTCGCTCTGGATAGACCCCTCGGAATCCCATTGGTATTATGAATATGTGTCTATGGGAGGCCGAAATCAAGGTAGGTGTCTATAGTCTTAACCTGAGACTTACATCGCTAAATGCTTACGACAATCGATATACTTTAGTTGAGGTCGTCTAGGACTCTAACTGGTTCTGTGTACGCCAATGCCGGGTATATTGAGATCGTAGTGCATTGGATTGATGTCAAGACGGAAGTATCACTCCAGTCATAGTGGAGATGATGTCACGCAGGATACGGTATTAGTGCTCTTAAGTGCTGCGCGGCCATCGGGATTTATGACAAGGTCATGTATATCCGATAATAGAGACTAGTTACCAGACATCCGACATGTGCTTCGTACGGGGCAGACACTTATCCAGCCCCAAGCCTAGCACGTGACTATCCGATACTGGGCCGATATACACAATACAATCGTATACTACGCTTGATACAGATCTTAATATTCTTAGATGGATATGTCCGGAGAATTGGGTAGACTTGGTGCTTTGCTAGGAGTCGACCTTGTCTCGTAAATCGGTAGAACGTAGTACTTGGTATGTACGTGATTCGGATACTCCGACGACCGTATTTACTGCCAACTTATCCGGAGATCTCATGGGTACCCACCGATGACGCACAACTCGCACTCTTGAATAATCTGGGATTATATAGAAGAGAGAGAGAATTAATCTTGGATTAATTACGGAGATATTTTATCTAGGATAAAATATCGTCTAGAGAGAGATAACGATTAATTTGGAATTAATCGATTAAATTAATATATTCGATATATTAAACGAAATTAGATTTCAACGCGGAATAAAATTAGATTTTTAATCGGGCGAAACGAATTAATTTAGAATTAATTCGTAAGCGACGTGAATAGTGAATTCGCTAGGCGTAATCATCTAATTACGACGCGACGGAAAAATCGTTAATTTGGAATTAGCGAACCCGAGCCCGAGTGTGATTGCGAGCGCATTCGTATTTCGAATTCGAGTGCGGCAACGCAAGTTGCCATCAAGCGTCAAATCATTCTTCACATCAAGCGTCAAATCAAATGTCACTTTGAGTGATGTGATTGATTGATGTGATTGATTGATTGATTGAAAAGACAACTTGTGACACTTTGAGTGATGTAAGTTGTTGGATAGTTATAGTTGTTGGAAAGTTAAAACATTGACTTTTTGAAAGCCAAAATTGTGTATATCCTTAATATATTTGGAAAATATATAAGGTAATATTTTTTAGACTTTCAACTTAACTTAACACATTTCTTCTCTCTCATTTTGCTCTCTTCTCCTCACGCCCAAACTCCATATTGCTCACTGGTTTTTGAACCAGAAATGGCGTGACTTTAGGGAAGCAAAGAGTTGGGTTTTCATGGTGGAATCCAAGTGTTAGCACACTAGAGTCTTGCGAAGGTGGTAGGGAGGTTCGACCATGAGCCGGGATCCGTCGGACGAGGCTTGGAGCTCCGTTTCGCATCTCAATTTCTGTTTTTTGGAGACAGTGGACTGCTGCAGTTGGGCATCCTTGGCAGTGCGTTTTTGGCCTTCGTTCGTCCCAAAATCGACTCAACCGATCGATGTGAGTATTCCGCTACCTCCGTTGGTGTATTCACACATGTTTTCATGACTTGTATGATCTTGGGGACCTAGATTTAAACCAACAGGTGTGTGGGCTTGCGGGGATTTTAGGTCAAGGACAAGGGCTTGCGGGGATTTTGGGCCGGGAATAATTTTAAAATGGACAACCAATAAGTAACCCGAAGCTAAACCAGCGAACTTAATCCGATTATGAGTCAATTCTTGACTCCTCCCTTCCGACATCCGTTTCCCGTGGCTTCTGTGACTTAAAAGGTAGTGCCTCCAACTGAGGCTCATCATCAGGTTTCACATGCAAAAATGCAATGCCTACAATAGCGAATTAGAATTGAATGCATATTAAATTGGATTTAATGATGTAGTTTACGTACTTTGAGTACTTATTCGCAAACGGTTACTCGAGCAAAAAAAATCGTTGTTTGAACATTGGATGATCACTAATTATCAGATTAATTAATTGGATTAGATTGATTGATAACATGCTTGTGTGAATACATGGTTGCGATGCATGAATAATGTATATCGGATGGATATTAGATGGTGGGACAATTTTAGAAATTGTTGTAATAAATTTGATTTATTAATTGGACCTACGTGTCTAGCCTTATTACCTCTCATTTCTTTGTATTCTCTTCTCACCTATTCCCCTCAATGTAAATGAGGTTTCTTTAGAAGTGTAGTGTAAAGGGTAGAAGTGATACATGTGCTAGCTGGAGAGAGAAATGGAGGAATTTGATCTAGGATCAATGTGTAAAGTATCCATCCGCATATCATTATTACTTTATTTTTCATATGCGCTTTATTATGTGTTTAGAATGCATGTTAAGGGGTGTATGTGATGAGACCTTAACAAAGATAATAAATGGGTTGCCAATTTGCACTCGAAAAACCCTTAAACAATATTAAGCGTTTTTCCTTCCATTGAGTGATTCTCACTCAAGATCCAACTGGCATTGGGCTTGTTGGCCAAAGTCAAGGCCTTTGTCCGCGAGGATGTGTTTGAATCACGAAGGCTTTATTCCATATTGGTGTCTTGTCCAACTTGTGGTTTGTTGGCAAAGTCAAGACAACTTCTTGTCCATCGACATTGATTACGAAGCTTTCCCTGGTCAATGGGTCGTGCTTAACTGGGATCACTAAGTTTGTTGTGCCAAAGCCAAGGCTTAGTTGATTCAGAGGAAAAAGGTTAAGTATACATTGGATGTATTGGCATATATAAATATATGTTTCGGACTTGGATGTCCCCCTACCGGATCTAGGAATTGGATTGGATCTAATCGATCTTAGAGATCTACCTAGTTAATTATCATACAATTTTTGGCCAAAGTCAATATTGTGTGATATTTAACGGGATCCTAGCCCACTAGGAAACGCGGTTTCCCGAGTACTCGACAGAGGGTTAGAGGCTCGCCGAAAAATAGTGGAGGCAAGAATTGAATTTGCAATATTCGTTCAATTACTCGCCATACGCACTCAAACAAATATCAATTCGTCAAAGAAATTAAATGTTAGTTGGACTAATATTTAAATTGTTGTTTTAATAATAGTTGGACTATATATTCAACTATTCATTTATAGTTGATTTTATAATTGGATTATAGTAATCAATATAATTGATTTTAATCTATAAAATATAGTTGATTAAATAGTTGGACTATTGTAATCATTTTAATAAAAGGTACCTAAATCGTTGATTAAAGTTGGACTATTAGAATCAAGATTAAATTGAAAGATTGACATTTAAAACATAATCATGGGGAAAAATGTATTTAAATGGTTTAATTTTCAAATTGGGAATAAAATTTCAGGATGGTCCTGGAAAATAATAAGTTATTTTATTTGATAAAATAATATATTAGGCCTAAAGCCCGGAGTTAAGCAAATAGTCGAGCATAATCTTTGGAAGATTATGTGATGATAACTTTAGTGCTTAATCCATTAAGCTTGTCGCAGTAGACTCCTTAATTTCTGAATCAGAACTAAGAATTAGATCCTTAAAGTATGATAAAGAAATTGAAGGATCTTCAAAGAATCTATCCTTAGATTTTAGAAGTACTAAATTGCAATAAAACTCTTGGAGAGTTAATGACTGTTCTCGAGGAGATAAAGTCAAAGTTTGCAATTAGGCAAGTAGCGCAAGCGCACCTTACTTCGATATTCTAGAAGGCCAAGGCTTGGCCAAAGGCTTCTGGAGTGTTGAAACTGGCAAAGGCAAATCATTATAATCTTCTGGGAAGATAAAGGACATATCCCAAAATGTCTGCCTAAATTGTGGCAAACGGGATCGCGGAAAGCGTGACTGCCGTTTGGACAAAGCAAACATGAAGGAATTGAAGAACGAGCAAGGCTCTACTTCAGATTAGTCAACATTATGTTCACTACTTGTATTAAAATTAGATTTAATACTTAGTGTGGTACATAAAATATCTGTATTGATGTTCAGAATCTATTTTGAATAGGATACTGACTTCAATCGAGATTAATCTGCGAATTATAAATGGGACGAAAGTCGCTGTTTTAACCGTAGATACCTAAATTTAGGAACTACCTTCGGGTGTGTACCTGAATTAGGAAACTGTTATAATGTAACTAGTTTGACTAGATACATTATCTTTATATCAGTGTTTGACCCGCTGCGGGTGAACCTTTATATTCTAGAACACTAAATTGTTTTATTATATAAAGATGATATTGAGATAAATACATTAGATGTAAATAACAGAGTTTATATTTTGAATATAAATAAATCTCAAATATATAACAAAACAGACAAATAGCTCAATCTGATTTGATCAGAAGAAACTTGGTTGTGGCATTGATGTTTGGGACACAATTAAACAAGACTCGTATATCCGCACTTTTGAAGAGTGGGTACGCAGACTAATTTGATTCCATTCAATAAAGTCTACGAATCTAGTTTATTGGGCAAAGTGGCCTAAACACTATTTACTTGGTAAAAGTGTAAATGCCACCTATCTGTTAGCCCTAGTTCATAGTGAAGTAAGTGGGCCCATGTCTAGCTAGGCTAGATGTGGATATGAATATTTCGTGACCTATACGGATGTGGCATCGCGTTATGGTTATGTGTTTCTTTTGAAGAACACAAATCAGAAACTTTTAAATTTTTGACACGAAATAGACAAACAGATCGGCTATAGTATTATACCGTCACGGTGAGACCGTAATGGAAAATACTTAAGCAATAAGTTTCTGATATACTTGAAAGAGTATAGTATTCTTTCAAAAGAGGACTCCTCCCGGAACACGTCAATTAGACGGTGTGTCCAAACTGATTAACCGAATTGTGTTAGCCATGATAAGGCTAATCATGAGTCACTCTGAGCTACCATTTCCTTCAACGGATAAGAATAAACAGTGCAAAACTTATTTAGAATAAGGTTCCATAATAATCTATTTGACAAATATCATATTAGATATGAACAGGAAAGAAACCGGGTTTCTCATTCCTGAATATTTAGGTATGCTAGACATAGGTTTGGATGATACCAAACTAGAACCCAAATTGGATAAGTGCCAATTGTAGGTTATCCTAGGGAAACCATAAGTATAGTACTTATACAACTCACATGAGAACAATTAGATTGTTGCTCACCATGCGGTTTTCCTAAGGGGAATACCGATATGCAGTGGTAAGTGGGAGGATAGTAAAACTCGATGAAAATCGGGGTAATACTATTCCAGGCATCGAATCCTAATGGAACACAAAATAGTTCATCAAGGATGAAAATATTACCATTAATCTTCAAATACACAAGAACCGCGTATGTCGGAGAGAGTCAGAAAACAACCTGGGGTATGGGTTTCTGATCTCACCTCATAAAGATGTCTATCTTATTGAGGTATACCAACTGACTACGTATGAGGAAGTGATACAAGGTATCGACTCCCTAATATGACAAAGTGTCATGAATCTGAAATGGATCCATGTATATCAACAGGTTTGGATACTAGTTGATGTACCGCAAGGCATTGTGCCTATTGGTACTATATAAGTCTTCAAGGAAGACGTACATGGAAGGCAACATACCAACGTATATAACTAGGCTTTTAGCAGAAAGGTATCGTTATCAACATTGTGTTGATTACGATACAACCTTTTACCTGTTGCCACGGTAAATCCATTTGGATAATGCTTGCTAATACTGCATGTTTCATTTATGAAATATGTCAGCAGAATGGCAAAATCGCTTTCCTGAAAAGGAAACCTTTTGGAGGATGTTTACAACATCCTGTCGGTTTTGTCGTATAAAACTAGCAAACGAGGTTTGCAGGTTATTCGATCCATGCTTGGATTGAAGCAAGCATAGGTTCTTGGAATTATCGTTTTGATGTAATCATAATGATTTATGACTTAATTCAAAACGAAATGATTCTTGTGTATATAAGAGGGTTAGTGGGAGCGCACTAACAGTGGTTGTCCTATACAATAATGATAATATATGTCATTTCTTAGAAATGATATTCCCATAATAAACAATCGGTGAAAGCTTGGCTTTCGAGAAAACTCTCCGAGAAATCGTACATTGAAAATGTACGCGACCTGGTGTCTCATACGCTTTGAGCATATGGATTCACAAACAGGTCAATCCAAGTGATAGTCACTGGATTGATGTTAAGAACATCCGTTAGTTTCTTAGAGAACTAAGGATACATTCTTAAACTATGGAGATAGAGAACTTGAAGTGATTGGGATCACTGTAGCAAGTTTCCTAAACCGATAAAGATGACTATAAGTCGCAAACGGTACTATACAGTTTGAATAATGGAACAGTGGGCTGGAAATCTTCCAAGCAAGATACTGTTACAGAATAAACAACAAATGCGGGTTAATTGCTGCAGCTGAAGCGGCAATAGAAGCCTTCAGGTCAATAATATAATCTAATTAGATTAGATATAATTCTGTTAGCAGCTGAGCTAGGCGTCAGCACAGGCTAAAGAATTAATGGTCTCATCAACGATCCAGATACATACTTCGATATTCATCTGATTCGTTCAGATCATACATCGTGGCGATCTGATGATCGAATAAATCGTATCAGATGATAATCATGCAAATCCGCTGACGAAAGCATTTCTCAGTAATTTGAGCCAACCGTACATAGTTCGGGTGTCAGACACTCGAGTGACTGGCTTTAGGCCAAATGGGAGATTGTTGGACAATTATAACCCATAGCGTCACTATTTGTACAGATCATGGTGTTGTTGTACAAATTAACTATGTGACAAAGAAGATTGCACTCTTATCATTTGTGATTAGATCACCTAGATGTGTAAATGATAGGAGGTCCTATGTTTTGTTCCTGGACGGAGAATGATATGAGACAGTATCAGTCCACGAAGGATAAATCATTAAATATCCCTAGTCAGAGTATTATGAGATTGGACATCGATAAATATATAAAAGACTAGTATTACACTTGTCTGCGTTGTGAGGGCACAACGGCATAGTTCTCATATATTTGGGTATAGGATACTCATGCAAGTGTAATAGGAGGTTGTGTTTCACCGATGGTACGGGAAACAGCTTCGCTCTGGATAAGACCCCTCGAAATTCCATTGGTAGTATGACTATGTGTCTATGGAAGTTCGAATCAGGGTAGGTGTATTTGGTCTTAACCTGAGACTTGCACCGCTAATACTTGCGACAATCAATATACTTTGGTTGCGGTCGTCTAGGACTTTAACAGGTTGTGTGTACGCCAATACTGGGTATATTGAGAATCGTAGTGTGTTGGGTGTGATGTCAAGATGGAAGTGTCACTCCAGTCATATGGAGATGATGGTCACGTAGGATACGGGACTGGTTCTCTTAAATGCTGCAGCTATCGGGATAAAATGACAAGGTCAGGTTTATCCGATTATAGAGACTAGTCACCAGACATCCGACATGTGCTTCGTACGGGGCAGACACAATTCTAGCCCCAGACCTAGCACGTGATCATCCGATACTGGACAGAAATACGCAATACTACATATACTACACCTGATATAAATCATTTATTCCTGTAAGGATGTTTCCGGAGAATTGGGTAGGCATGGCGCTTTGCTAGAGGCCAACCTTGTCTTGTAAATCGGAATAAACGTAGTACGAGGTACTTACGTGTTCGGATAGTCCGACGACCGAATTTACTGCCAACATATCCGGGGATCTCATGGGTCGCTTCCCAAAGATTCACCGATGACGTATAACTCGCACTCTAAATTAATCTGGGATTAATTAGAAGAGAGAGAAAATTAATCTGGGATTAATTGCGGAGATATTTTATCTGGGATAAAATATCATTAAAAGGGAGATAACGGTTAATTTGGAATTAATTGAGAAATTAATATATTTGATATATTAAACGAAATTAGATTTCGACGCGGAATTAAAATTAGATTTTAATTCGGGAGAACTAATTAATTTAGAATTAATTCGTTAGCGACGTGAATAGTGATTTCACTAGGCGTAATCATTTAATTACGACGTAACGGAAAATTCGCTAATTTGGAATTAGCGAACCCGAGCCCGAGATTATTTGTGAGCGCATTCACATTTCAAATTCGAGTGCGGCACGCAAGTCAAATCAAGCGTCAAATCATTAGTCGCATCAAGCGTCAAATCACTTGTCACTTTGAGTGATGTGACTTGACAACTTGATGGATAGATGTGACTTGATGGAGGTGGTTGGAGCCATTTATGGCTTGACTTTTGAAAGGGAAAAAGTTGTATATGTTTATTTTGTTTTTTGAAAACTAAATCTAATACACTTTTTCTCCCATCTCCTCTCTTTTTCTTTCTTCAAAATCACGCCCAAGGGGCTGTGAAAATAGCTCACTGGTTTTGACAAAAATGTGAACAGTGGGAAGCACTAGAGTGGGATTTTGTGGCAAAATCACAAGTGCTAGCACACTTACGAGACATGCGAAGGTGATAGGGAAGTCCACCCATGAGCCGAGAACCATTCGACGAAGCTTGGAGCTTGTTCGTGGAGCTCAAAAATAGAAAAAGGAGGAGCATGGACTGCTCACTGCCGTACCAGTCCACTGCCGAGCAAAATCAGATTTTGTTGCCTCCGCGTTGCTCAACCGCTCGATGTATGTATTCCGCAACTTCTCGATTGTTATTCACACATGTTTTCATGCTTATTATTGATCTTGGGACCTTAATAGAAACCAACACGAAGATTGTGGTACAGTCTCATCCCTGATGAACTGTTCATGTTCCGTTAAGGATTATGTGCCAGGAACAGTATCACTCCGATTTTCATCGAGTTCTACTTTCCTCCCACTTACCACTGCATTTAGGAATTCCTTCTCAAGGAAAACCGCATGTAGAGCAACAAATACTTTATTCTCTTGTGGGTGATAGAAGTAATATCCTTTGGTTTCCCTAGGATATCCTACAAATAGACACTTATCCGATTTGGGTTCAAGTTGTTGGGTTTCTACTATAGTCCCAGGATCGATTTCAAGCAAGAAACATGTGTGAATACTCAAAAAATTATGGTGGAATCATACTTACAATGATCGGCTTTTGCGATGTGAGGAACAATAAAAATCTTCAAGCTTTTCCTCCATGATGCTCACGGCAAAGCTCCTCCATTTTGTGCTCCATTTGCTCGGCCAAGCTCCAAGCTTGGGTATGCATTCCATTCCCACGGATGGGTTTCCCTATCACCTTGGATGACTATTCATGTGCTAGAATTGGAAAGATTTGACACAAATCTTCCATTTTTCTTCTTGTAATACTCGGCCTTGCCAAGAAAATATGAAGAAAATTTGCTTCAAAGTCGAGAGAGGGAGAGGAGGGAAAATGGTTCCAAACCGTGAGTGGAGAGAGAGAAGGGCAAGTGTGTTGTGTGTTGGTTTTTGATTTCCAAAATCAATAATAAACATATACCAAAAATTTGGTATTTGCCTTTCAAAAAGGTCAACCAATTTTTAGAGCCAAAAGGCAATTAATGTCTTCCAACACCACCATCACTATTTACATCAAAAGTGACTAGACATCACATCACTCAAAGTGACTAGACATCACATCAATCAAGGTCACTAATGATTTGACGCTAGATGTGACTTGTGGGCCGCACTTGAATTCAAAATGCGAGTGGGCCCGCAAACACTCCCGGGCTCGGGTTCGCTAATTCCCAATTAACGAATTTTCCGTTGCGACGTAATTAAATCAAATTCAATTAAATAATTTTGCCTAGAAAAATTACTATTCACATCGCTGACGAATTAATTCTAAATTAACTCGTTCGCCTGAATTAAATGGAGCTTGGCCGAGCAAATGGATCCTAAAATTGGAGGAGCAAAACCGAGAGCACCATGGAAGGAAAGCTTGAAGTTTTTTTATTGTTCCACGCATCGCAAAAGCCGATCAATGTAAGTATGATTCCGCCAAACTTCTTGAGTATTCACATGATGTTTCTTTGCTTGAAATCGATCTTGGGTCTAATCTAGAAAACCAACACAAGTTTGGTACCTTCCAAACGTTTGACGTATGCCCAGCAACCCCAAATCTTCAGGAATGAGAAATCTGGTTTCTTTCCTGTCCAAATTTCATACAGATTCTGTTGAACAGACTTTGACGGAACCTTATTCAAAATAAGTATTGCATTGTTCAATGCATATCCCAGAAGGAAATAGGAGCTCTGTGTGACTCATCATCGACCTTACCATGTCCAACAAAGTTCAGTTTCTCCGTTCGGACACACCGTTTAATTGCGTTGTTCCGGGAGGAGTCCATTGTGAAAGAATACCATATTCTTTCAAGTAATCAAGAAACTCATTGCTTAAGTATTCGTTGTTAGACAATTATGACCCATAGCGTCACTATTTGTAAAAGACATTGTGGTTTTTATACAAATTAATTATGTAGCAATGAAATTGCATTTTATCATTTTGTAATTAGATTACTTGAATATATAAATGATAAAAGTCCTTATGATTAGTTCCGAATTATAAGATATGAGACAGTATCAATCCATAAAGGTTTAATCATTAAATATCCCTAGTCGTAGTATTATCGAGACTAGACATCGATAATGCGGAATAGACTAGTATTGCACTTGTGCGTGTTATAGAAGCGTAACGGCATAGTTCTCATATATTTAAGTATTGAATACTTATGCAAGTGTGATAGGAGGTCGTGTTTACCAATGGTACGGAAAGAGCTTCGCTCTGGATAGACCCCGCGGAATCCCATTCGTAGTATAACTATGTGTCTATGGGAATCCGCATCATGGTAGGGGTATGTGGTCTTAACCTGAGACTTACATCGCTAGTACTTGTGACAATCAATACGCTTTGGTTTTGGTCGTCCAGGACTTTAACAGGTTTTGTGTACTCCTCTTCTGGGTTTATTGAAAATCGTAGTGTATTGGGTGTGATGTCAAGATGGAAGTATCACTTCAGTCATATGGAGATGATTATCACGCAGGGATAAAGAACTGGTACTCTAAAAGGTTGCAACCATCGGGATAATATGACAAGTTCATGATTATCCGATTAAAGAGACTAGTTGATTGTAATCTGATATATTCTTCGTACGGGGCAGACACTATTCCAACCTTAGGCCTTGCATGTGACCATCGATACTGGATCGCAAAACTCAATACTAAGTATACTACGCCTGATATAGATTATATATTCCATTAAGAATATTTCTGGAGAATTGGGTAGGCACGATGCTTTGCTAGAAGCCAACCATGTCTCGTAAATCGGTAAAAACGTAGTACTAGGTACGTACGTGTTCGGATAGTCTGACGACCGGATTTACTGCCAACATATTCAGGGATCTTTTGGGTCGCTTCCCGAAGATTCACCGATGACGTATGATTCGAGCATAATTAATCTGGGATTAATTACGGAGAGATTTTATCTAGGATAAAATACTATTTGAAGAGAGAGAAACGATTAATTCGGAATTAATCGATAAAATAATATATTCGATATATTAAACGAAATTAGATTTCAACACGAAATTAAGATTGGATTTTAATCCGGGCTAACGAATTAATTTAGAATTAATTCACTAGCGACTTGAATAGTAATTTAGCTTGGCATTATTATTTAATTAAATTTGATTTAATTACGTCGCAACGGAAAGTTCGTTAATTCGGAATTAGCAAACTCGAGCCCGGGAGTGTTTGCGGTTTGCGGGCCCACTCGGATTTCGAATCAAGTGGAGCCCACAAGTCACATCACTTGTCACTTTGAGTGATGGGTTTAGGTAACAATGATGATGACTTGCCTTACACACTTTGTATTGATAATGGCTTTTGTAAGACTTTTACCAAAATTTTGGTAAATCATTTATTTGATTTTTGAAATCAAATTTGATAAGTCAACACACTCACTCCACTCTCTCATCATTCACGCCACTTTGAGCAAAACCATCTCTCCCAATTTTTCTTCATTGCAGTGAGTTGCAAAGAGGAAGAAGAAGATTTGTTGCAAATCTTCAAGAGTGCTAGCACACGAAGGGATCATCCAAGGTGATAGGGAAACCATCCCAAAAGCTTGGAATCAGAGACAAAGCTTGGAGCTTGTTCATCTTCAACAAAAGACCACCTTGGTCGTGACTTCTACAAGGACAATGAGGAGGAATTTTTGAACTTGACGGATCCATAAACCGCTCATTGTAAGTATGATTCCGCCATACTTCTTTATTGTATTCACATTGTTTTCATTGCTTGAATGATCTTGGGACTATACTAGAAACCAACAATGGTATCATTGAGCCTAATTTGAGCATGAAAAATGTTAGGGTTCTTATGCTTAAATTTGGGTAAAAATGATTTGAGCATGATTTGATAAAATTGATTGATTGAGTATGCTTGAATGATGATAACATAGTGTTATGCATGATCAATTTCATGAAAAATGAATTGGATTATTTTTTCCCCAAATTAAGGGCTTGGCCGAATGCTTTATAAACCCTAAAGTCATGGTATTTTTTGTTCTTTTGATCATTGGATGAGTTGAAAGACTTGGGAAATGTTGATTTGTAATTCAATCGGATTGAAAATGAAATTGGACAAAAAAAACCCCTAAAATGCCGTGAGCAAGATGAGCATGAAATGAGTTGATTTTTTTGTTTCAAAATGTTGGACATGAGTTGAACAAAATAATACATGATTAATTGATTAAATTAGTATTTTGGAAATATTAATTTAGATAGTTAATTGATGTGATACACTTTAATTAATTGAATTTTGAAATTTGGAAAATTAAAATTTAATTGGTTGGGATTAATTTAGAATTGGGCTTTAAATGTTGTATTTGGGCATAATGGCTTGGTTGGGCCAAGTTGGTTTAGGTCAATTGGTTTGGATCCAAATTGGGCCTAAATCATTCCATTAAGTCCAAATATAAAAAATGGACTTTAAATGTTTAATTGGGCCTAATGGGCCTAAATTGGTTTCTTGGCAAATAAGGGTGATTCCTTATTGGGCTTTGGCATTTGGGTTTGACCCATATTGACCAAATTCCTTGCCTTATGAAATCAATTGAAAGCCTATTGGACTTTAATTAAACGACATTGGATGTTAATTGGGCTTTGAGACCCATTAAGATTAGATTTGGAATCTAAGTCGTTAAAGCGCATTAAAAAGTGTAGTTATTTAATTTGGAATTAAATATGGAATTAGTATTGAATACGAATTAAATTAGATTTAAATTATAGTTCGATATAATTCAAGAATTCGTACTTTGAGTACTTATTCTCAAACGAGTTGGACTCGCGCAAAATCAAATCGTTGTTTGAACATTGGATGATCACTTTATTAAAGATTAATTAATTGGATTAGATTGATTGAATAACATGCTTTGTGTGAATACATGGATGTGTTGATGAATTAACGTATATCGGATGGATATTAGAAGGGAAAAGGCAATTTTGGAAATTGTTGTAAATTTAGAATTTATTAAATTGGACCTGCGTGTCCAGCCTTATCTCTCTCGATTCTATGTAATTCTCTTCTCACCTAATTCCCCTCAATGTTAATGAGGTTTCTCTTATTGTATTATGTAATTGGGTAGAAGTAAGAATAGTGCTAGCCGGGGAGAGGAAAGGGAGTGATTCGTTCTAGGAACAATATGCATGCTTAAGGGTGTATGATGAGACCTAACAAAGATAATAAATTGGTTGCCAATTTACGCGAAAAACCATCAACAAAATATTAAGTGTTTTCCTTCCATTGAGTGATTCTTACTCAAGATCCAAGATTGACACTGGTTTGTTGGCCAAAGTCAAGACCTTTGTCCATTGCGGATGTGTTTGAATCATGAAGGCTTTGTTCCATATCGGTGTCTTTTCCAAGTTGTGATTTGTTGGCCAAAGTCAAGATCATTATTGTCCATCGACATCAATTACGAAGCTTTCCAAAGTCAATGGGTTCCGCTTAACTGGAATCATTAAGCTTGTTGTGCCAAAGCCAAGGCTTAGATGATTCAGAGGAAAAAGGTTAGGAAAATATATTGGATATATTGGCATATATATTGTTATATATTTCGGATTGGAGGTCTACCTACCGGATCTAGAAATTGGATGAGATCCAATTGATCTTAGAGATCTACCTAGTTAAATATCATACATCTTGTTGGCCAAAGGCAAGGTTGTGTGTTATTTAACGGGATCCTAGCCCACTAGGAAACTAGGTTTCCTGAGTACTCAACAGAGGGTTAGAGGCTCGCCGAAAAATAGTGGGAGGCTAGTATTGAATTTGCAATTTTGTTCAAATACTTAGCTTTACGCGCCTTTCAAATATTTTCGTCAATTATTTTATTAGTTGGACTAATATATTATTATTTTTCTTGTAATAGTTAGACTGTACCCAAACATCGTTAATCAAATAGTTGGACTATTGCGGTTAAGATGACTGGAAAGTTAAGCATTATGGATATTGTCATGGGTGACAACGTCTTTAATGGTACAAACTTTCAGGACTGGGATATGAATCTCAGAATTGTTCTAGGATCTGAGAAGTTACTCTATACTATAGAGCGACCTCTTGGGCCTAAGCCCCGACTTGATCAATTGCTTGAGCTAGAGATTTGGAAGACTCATAGCGATGATAATACGACTGCTCAATCGTAATGCTTTCCGCTATGACTCCGCAATTCTGTCGTCAAAACAAGGGGTTGGATCCCTATGAGATGATGGCGAAGTTGCACGATCTCCACTGATCTAACCTTAGATCGCAAAGATACGAGTTGCAGAAGAAGCTCTTCCACGCTCGCATGTCAGAGGGTACGTCTGTTGAGCACCATGTCTCAAGGATGATTGCTGACATTGAATAGCTCGGATAGATGGGCATAGTCTTCGAGGCTGAGACTTCAGTAGATTTGATCCTACAGTCTCTCCCCGACACTTGGAGTGGGTTCATCATGAACTACAACATGTTGAACCAAGACCAGACTCTTGGAGAGTTGATGTCCACTCTGCGTGAGGCAGAAAATGAGCTCCTTAAGGGCAAGAAGCGTGAGGCGCACTATGCTTCAACATCTCAGACTCCGAGGGCTTGGCCCAAGGCGACTGGAGGTGTTAAGAAGAAGAAGGGCAAGGCCAAATCGTCAAAGGGTTCTAGGAAACCCAAGGAAAAATCCCAAGATGTATGCTTGTAGTGCGGGAAGCGGGGTCACTAGAAGCGTGACTGCCGCGAGTACAAAGCACACATGAAGGAAATCAAAGCGGGCAAGGCACCGGCTTCAGGTATGTTTTTTATAGAAATAAAACATGTCTACTTCTAGTTTTAAAAATTGGATTTTTGATTCTGTTGTTGTGGTACTCACATATGTACTGATGTGCAGGATCTGTGGATTAGCAGGAGACTGGCCTCATGAGAGATTGACCTCCGTGTTGGAAATGGGACTCGAGTTGCCGTTTTGGCCGTGGGCACTTATGTTTTGGAACTGCCCTTGGGGCATGTACTTGAACTTATAAACTGTTATTTTGTACCTAGTTTGACTAGTAATATTATTTCTGTATCTATGATAACCCAATGTGGGTACACTTTTGTATATAGAAACACTGTGTGTTTTATGTATAAAAATGATATAGAAATTTGCACAGCTGATACAAATAATGGTCTTTATTTTTGAATATAAATCAATCTCAAACATATAATGTAACAAACAAAAGGCTTAAAGTAAGTAACAAAGATGAAACTTATATGTGGCATTGTCATCTGGGACACATAAACAAGACATGTATATCCTCACTTTCAAAGAGTGGGTACTTGGACGGATTTGATCCAAATTCATATGACTTCTGCGAATCTTGTTTATTAGGCAAGATGATTAAATCATCTTTTAGCGGTAAAGATGTACGCGCCACCGAACTGTTAGCCCTTATTCATAGTGACGTTTATGGGCCCATGTCTAGCCAGGCTAGAGGTGGATATGAATACTTCGTAACCTTTACGGATGATGCATCGCGTTTTGGTTATGTGTATCTTATGAGACACAAGTCGGAAACTTTTGAGAAATTCAAAGAGTTTCGACACGAAGTAGAAAAACAGACCGGCAAAAGTATTAAGACATTACGGTCGGACCGTGGTGGCGAATACTTAAGCAATGAGTTTCTTGATTACTTGAAAGAATATGGTATTCTTTCACAGTGGACTCCTCCCGGAACATTACAATTAAACGGTGTGTCCGAACGGAGAAACTGAACTTTGTTAGACATGGTAAGGTCCACGATGAGTCGCACAGAGCTACCAATTTCCTTCTGGGGATATGCATTGAATAGTGCAATACTTATTTTGAATAAGGTTCCATCAAAGTTTGTTCAACAGACTCTGTATGAAATATGGACAGGAAGAAATCGGGTTTCTCATTCCTGAATATTTGGGGTTGCTTGGCATACGTCAAACGTTTGGAAGGTACCAAACTTGAACCCAAATCGGATAAATGCCTATTTGTAGGATATCCTAGGGAAACCAAAGGATATTACTTCTATCACCCACAAGAGAACAAAGTATTTGTTGCTCTACATGCGGTTTTCCTTGAGAAGGAATTCCTAAATGCAGTGATAAGTGGGAGGAAAGTAGAACCGCGATGAAAATCAGAGTGATACTGTTCCTTGGCACAGAATCCTTAACGGAACATGAACAGTCCATCAAGGATGAGACTGTACCACAATCTTCGAATACACAAGGACCGCGTAGGTCGGAGAGAGTCAGAAAATAACCTGAGAGGTATGGGTTTCTGATCTCACCTCATGTAGATATTAATCTTATTGAGGAAGATGAGCCGGCTACATATAATGAAGCGATACAAGGTATCGACTCCGGTTTTTGGCAAGATGCCATGAATTCCGAAATGGATTCCATGTATACCAACCAAGTTTGGACACTGGTTGATGCACCAGAAGACGTAAAGCCTATTAGTTGCAAATGGGTCTTCAAGAGGAAGACTGACATGGAAGGAAACGTACAAACATACAGAGCTAGGCTTGTAGCGAAAGGGTATCGTCAACGACATGGTGTCGATTACGACGAAACTTTTTCACATGTTGCCATGATTAAATCCATTAGGATAATGCTTGCTATTGCTGCATATTTCGATTACGAGATATGGCAGATGGAAGTCAAAACCGCTTTCCTTAACGGAAACTTTTGGAGGATGTTTACATGCAACAGCCTGAGGGTTTTGTCGTGCCAAGACTTGCAAACAAGGTTTGTAAGTTAAATCGATCCATTTATGGATTGAAGCAAGCATCACGTTATTGGAATCAACGTTTTGATGAGATCATAAAAGAATATGATTTCGTTCAAAACGAAGATGATCCTTGTGTATATAAGAAGGTTAGTGGGAGCGCACTGACATTCATTGTCCTTTACATTGATGATGTATTTCTTATTGGCAATGACATTCCCATGTTAACATCGGTGAAAGCTTGGCTTTCATTAAAATTCTCCATGAAGGATCTGGGAGAAGCAGCCTTTATTCTGGGAATAAAGATCTACCGGGATAGATCTAGAAAGCTGCTTGGACTCTGCCAGAGCACGTACATTGACAAAGTGTTGAAGAGATTCAACATGGATCAGTCCAAGTGGGGACTGTTGCCAGTGTCACATGGCGTCACTCTATCTAAGGACACGTGTCCTAAAACTCAAAATGAGAGTGACAACATGAGTCGGATACTGTTCGCCTCGGCAGTTGGATCGATCATGTATGCCATGATATGTAAGCGACCTGATGTCTCCTATGCTTTGAGCATATGTAGTTGCTATCAGGCCGATCTAGGTGATAGTCACTGGATGGCGGTTAAGAATATCCTTAAGTATCTTAGAAAAACTAAGGATGCTTTCTTAATCTATGGAGATGGAGAACTTGAGGTAACTGGGTATACCGATGCAAGTTTCCAAACCGATAAAGACGACTGCAAGTCGCAATCCGGGTACATATTTTGTTTGAATAACGAAGTAGTAAGCTGGAAATCTTCCAAGCAAGAGACTGTTGCCGATTCAATAACAGAAGCGGAGTATATTGCTGCAGCTGAAGCAGCAAAAGAGGCAGTTTGGATCCGAAAATTCCTAATTGGATTAGGAGTAGTTCTGTTAGCAGCTGAGCCCGTTCCATTGTATTGTGACAATAACGGGGCTATAGCACAGGCTAAGGAACCGCGGTCTCATCAACGATCCAAGCATGTTCTTCGACGTTTCCATCTGATTCGTGAGATCATACATCGTGGCGATGTGAAGATCGAGAAGGTCACATCAGAGGACAACATTGTAGATCCGCTGACGAAAGCTATTCCTCATCAAAGTTTGAACGACATGTACATAGTTCAGTTATTAGATACTTGAGTGACTGGCTATAGGCCAAGTGGGAGATTGTTAGACAATTATGACCCATAGCGTCACTATTTGTAAAAGACATTGTGGTTTCTGTACAAAATTAATTATGTAGGAATGAAATTGCATTTTATCATTTTGTAATTAGATTACTTGAATATATAAATGATAAAAGTCCTTATGATTAGTTCCGGATTATAAGATATGAGACAGTATCAATCCATAAAGGTTTAATCATTAAATATCTTTAGTCGTAGTATTATCGAGACTAGACATCGATAATGCGGAATGGACTAGCATTGCACTTGTGCGTGTTATGGAAGCGTAACGGCATAGTTCAAATATATTTAAGTATTGGATACTTATGCAAGTGTGATATGAGGTTGTGTTTACCGATGGTACGGAAACAGCTGCACTCTGATAGACCCCGCGGAATCCCATTGGTAGTATGACTATGTGTCTATGGGAATCCGCATCAGGGTAGGTGTATTTGGTCTTAACCTGAGACTTACATCGCTAGTACTTGCGACAATCATACGCTTTGGTTTTGGTCGTCTAGGACTTTAACAGGTTCTGTGTACGCCTCTTCTGGGTTTATTGAGAATCGTAGTGTATTGGGTGTGATGTCAAGATGGAAGTATCACTTCAGTCATATGGAGATGATGATCACGCAGGGATACAGAACTGGTACTCTAATGGTTGCAACCATCGGGATAATATGACAAGGTCATGATTATCCGATTAAAGAGACTAGTTGCTTGTAATCCGATATATGCTTCGTACGGGGCAGACACTATTCTAGCCCCAGGCCTTGCATGTGACCATCGATACTGGATCGCAATACGCAATACGCAATACTACGTATACTACGCCTGATATAGATTATATATTCCATTAAGAATATTTCTGGAGAATTGGGTAGGCACGGTGCTTTAACAGGTCCTGATATAGATTATAATTCGACGCGGAATTAAAATGGATTTTAATTCGGGCTAACGAATTAATTTAGAATTAATTCACTAGCGACGTGAATAGTAATTTTGTTTGGCATTATTATTTAATTAAATTCGATTTAATTACGTCGCAACGGGAAAGTTCGTTAATTCGGAATTAGCGAACTCGAGACCGGGAGTGTTTGCGGGCCCACTCGAATTTCGAATCAAGTGGGGCCCACAATTCACATCACTAGTCAATCACTTGTCACTTTGAGTGATGGATTTTGTAACAATGATGATGACTTGCCTTACACACTTTGTATTGATAATGGCGTGTAAGACTTTTACCAAATTTTGGTAAATCATTTATTCGATTTTTGAAATCAAATTTGATAAGTCAACACACTCACTCCACTCTCTCATAACTCACGCCACTTTGAGCAAAACCATCTCTCCCAATTTTTCTTCATTGCCGTGAGTTGCAAAGAGGAGAGAAGAAGATTTGTTGCAAATCTTCAAGAGTGCTAGCACACAAAAGGATCATCCATGGTGATAGGGAAACCATCACAAAGCTTGGAATCAAAGACAAAGCTTGGAGCTTGTTCATCTTCAACAAAAGAACACCTTGGCCGTGACTTCTACAAGGATATGGAGGAGAAATTTTTGAACTTGACGCATCCATAAACCGCTCATTGTAAGTATGATTCCTCCATATTTCTTTATTGTATTCACATGTTTTCGTTGATTGAATGATCTTGGGACTATAGTAGAAACCAACATTCGCCACACGGTCCGACCGTAATGTCTTAATACTTTTGCCGGTCTGTTTTTCTACTTCGTGTCGAAACTCTTTGATTTCTCAAAGGTTTCTGACTTGTGTCTCATGAGATACACATAACCATAACGCGATGCATCATCCGTAAAGGTTATGAAGTATTCATATCCACCTCTAGCCTGGCTACACATGGGCCCACATACGTCACTATGAACGAGGGCTAACAGTTCGGTAGCACGTACACCTTTATCGATAAAAGGTGTTTTAGCATTTTACCTAATAAACAAGATTCGCAGACGTCATATGAATTTGGATCAAATCCGTCCAAGTACCCATTCTTCGAAAGTGTGGATATACGAGTCTTGTTAATGTGTCCCAGACGACAATGCCACATATAATTTTCATCTTTGTTACTTAAGTTAAGCCTTTTGTTTGTTACATTATATGTTTGAGATTGATTTATATTCAAAATATAAAGACCACTATAAAATGGTTTTATAGCGGAAATCCGGTAACGCAGCGGAATAGTGGAAAATCAAAATTTTCTGATTTCAAAATTTTTTCTCGAATTAATTAAATAAACTTGTTTATTTAATTACCCAATAATTAAATTATGAAATAAAAAACATTAAATCAAATTTATGTGAATTTACCAAATTACCCATAAACCAAGCATTTTGTTTATTTTAGTCCGAAATTGTTCGAAACGATTTTGGATGATTCTAAATCATTACAAAAATGAATTTAACATGTCATACACATTGAAACACAAATTGCAACAAAAATTCAAAAAAAAAAGCCCAAAGCCGTGAGCCCTCCAAGGTGGGAAAATTGTGCATTTTGCACTTCCAATGTTCAAAACACATTAAGACAAAATCCAATCAACCTAATAATTTACATGCATCTTATACACATCCAAATACACCATATAAATGAAAAGCCCCAAATTTGGAAGTGGTCTTAAACCCTAATTTTTCAATTTCTTCAAATTGGACAAATTAGACCAAATTGGTTAAATCCAACACTTCAATCATGTTTCTTCCATTACAATCAAGCCTCACCACAATGAAACAACTATAGAAAAAATCTAGGTCATTTAAGAGTGGGTCAATAACTCTAGATTAGCAACAAATTTCTCAAACTATCAAAAGCATGCTTGTTAACACATTAGAAGCATCCTTTGAATTTTATACATGCATAACCCTATCAACAAACTTCCATTAAACAAAAACACAAATAATAAAGAAAATAATAACATGAGAACATCATATCATGAAGCCTAGAACACAAGGAACAATTTCCTCGCTAATAGTAAGTTGAAGAAACTTACTAAAATTCCAAGTTTTCTTTGTTTTTCTTTATCTTCCTCTCTAGCTTCCTTTTGTTTTCTTCAATGGAGTTTTTGAAAAAGTGTATTAGGTTAGCAAACCCTAAAATGAAACAAAACAATATATACTTGCCTATTTTTTTTGCCTTGGCCGAATTTAGGCTAAAAAATATCAAGATATTATTTTGTATTTCATTTAAGTTTTTGCTTTATCAACTTGTTACTTAATAATTAAACCATTTAATGAATAAAGCAAGTCAATATTGCAACTCAAGTCATTAAAGAAAATATCACAACTTAAAAATATCTATACTTTAATTAATTTAATCATTAACAATTAAATAATAATTAAATACAAATTTATTAATATATGTATTATATTTACAATAAATATAAAATACATATACATTTATGATATTAGTCAAATATCTCAATTTGGCAATTAATTAATGTGTATTTGAATTAATCAAGCATTAAATGCAAATACACAAAAATTAAGGAAATGACTATCGGGTCCCTACACATGTATTTTGCGTTTAACCTTTAAACGACTTTATAAATAATCAATATTATTTATAAATGTTTCTCTAGTGCTCTACGAGTATTTCATTAGTGAGACTCTCTAGATTCAGGATCCGTCACGAAATCCAATTTCGTGTCCATAATTTATCCACCCGTAAATTATGACGATCACAGATAAACTCGCTGAATCATACAGGTCGAGGTCATGGAAAATGTATAATTCCTCCGTCACAGGTATCCGGATAAATCCCAGAGATATAGATGTAAACGTCAAATCTCTATAGGGATTATCCAGTCGACTATTCTATTAGCAATCTCAAAAAGAACATTTAGAACTAACTTCTAAATTGTACCACGGGCCCAAGGTTTTTATCTGATTGCTAATCATATGGACTACCTATGCTCTGATACACAGAACTGACGGATCCTATCTCGATACACACAGAACACCCTGAGGATCTATCCACACCCAACGAACGGGTGGAGGTCTGATCTAAATAGATCGATGACGTGACTATCATCTAAGTGTGGAAGATGTCTCATGCGCCCACAATGGTATCTCAAGTCGAAGAATCACAAGTGCTACTCAACCCGATAAGATTCTTATTGACGTTGGTGTACCATCCATTAAGAATCTTCAGTGAGTCGTTCAGTGTTTATCCACTATAAAAACCTACACGTCTATACTAGTCTCCAAGACTTGTGGTTCATTGAGAAACCATTGGAATCATATATTCCAGTATACGACATGTACCGGTCTCAACGGGTTTACTATACTGACCAAGTAGTGTAAACCTTGACCAGGAACTGTCTGAGAATGACAACGTCATGATACAACTCAATGTCAGTTGTGACGTTTTTGCAACTGCATCATGGCTAGTCATTCTAAGGTCATTACATATTTACCATATTAAAAGATACATTATATTATAGAAACTGCATATATTATTCATAATAATAACGTTTTATAGAAGTATTCATAAAGAAATACAACCGGGAATTGGCGCTCTGAGCACCAACCCCAACAAAAACTCCAACTTTCTTTAGTGCCAATAATGATTGTATCTAATACCTATCGACTCCACGTGTTTATCACACAACTTCGGAGGTATGGCCTTCGTCAGCGGGTTTGCTACATTATCTTCACTTGGTACCTTGCACACGATAATATCCCCTCGCGACCAATCTCTCGAATGATGTGGTACTTGCGTTCCACATGCTTCGACTTCTGATATGCCCTCGGTTCCATTGATTGCGCAATGGCTCTAGTATTATCATAGTATAACGGATCGCATTCTCGATACTTGGGACAACTCCAAATTCTGTGATAAAATTCTTTATCCACACACCTCTTTTGCAGGTTTAGAATTTCTATCATCGGGGTCCGATTGGAAATCGGAATCCGTATACCTATTAACTTACAGTTTGTTTCCTCCATAAATTATTAACTTATCCTTAGTACCTTTAAGATACTTGAGGATATGTTTAATAGTCATCCAATGGTCATTACCTGGATTGGACTGATATCTGCTAGTTACGCTAACAGTGAAACTGATATCAGGCCTTGTACATAACATGGCATACATTATGCTACCCAAACACGAAGCATAAGGTTGGTTAGACATAATAACTTTCTCATCTTCTGTTTTTGGACTCATCTTCTTTAAAAGGTGAATCTCATGTCTGAACGGTATGTTTTCTGTCTTACAGTTACCAAAATTATACCGTTCCAAGATCTTATCTATGTACGTTGATTGGGATAACCCAATCAGCCTCCTTTGTCTATCTCTATAGAGTTTTATCCCTAAAACATAGGAAGCTTCTCCCAGGTTCTTCATGGAGAAATTCTTACAGAGGTACGCTTTGACACTTTGTAACATACCTAAATCATTCCCAATGATTAGGATGTCATCAACATATAGGACTAAAAATATAACCATGCTCCCACTGGCCTTCTGATACACACATGATTCTTCCGAATTCTTGAGAAAATCAGACGATCTAATAATCTCGTCGAATCGAATATTCCAACTTCGTGAAGCTTGTTTAAGTCCATAAATGGACTTTTTAAGCCTACATATCATACCCGAGTTTTCGCTGGATGCAAAACCTTCTGGCTATTCCATATAGATTTCTTCATCAAGAAATCCATGCAGAAAAGTCGTTTTGACATCCATTTGCCAAATCTCCTAGTCATGATACGCAGCTATACAAAGCAAAATCCGAATAGACTTAAGCATTGATACTGGCGAAAACGTTTCATCGTAGTCGACGCCAGGTCGCTGCGTGTAACCTTTTGCTACCAGTCAGGCCTTGTAAGTTTCAACCTTACCGTCAGGCCCGCGCTTCCTCTTGTAAACCCATTTACAACCGATAGGAACAATTCCTTCGAGAAGCGGAACCAAGTCCTAAACTTGATTCTCATGCATTGACTCTAACTCATATTTCATGGCACTTTGCCACTTCACGGAGTCAATGTCCAACATCGATTCTCTATAGGTGAAAGGATCAGTCTCTTCAACTAAGATAACATCTAGACTCTTTTCTTGTATCAAATAGAAGCGTTCAGGAGGTCTAGATACCTTTTCTGACCTACGAAGTGTGTGTGTTGAAGGTCCTTCATCTACTTGAACTTCAGGTTCCTCCGTTGGTTCGTTGTTTTCAGGTTGGACTTCATCAAGTTCAACCTGTCTATGATTACCACATTCTGACAAAAATTCTACTTCTAGAAATTTTGTGGCGAGCTACGAACACATTTCGATGCTCAGTATCATAGAACAGATATCCCCTCGTATTCGAAGGATATCCGATAAACCTAAAATTTTTCCCTCGAGGCGAAAGCTTATCTTGCTGGGTCTCCCTGACATAAGCAGGACAACCCCAAACCTTAATGTAACTAAGATTTGGTCTCCTACCGAACCATATCTCATACGGAGTCGTAGGAACAGCTTTTGAAGGAATCTTATTCAAAAGATGTGCAACTGTTAAAAGAGAGTAGCCCTGTAAGTAATAGGGCAAATCTGTGAAACTCAACATCGATCGGACTATATCCAATAAAGTCTGATTTCTCCTCTCAGATACTCCATTGTGTTGTGGAGTACCTGGAGGAGTATATTGAGCGAGAATCACATTCTCCTTCATAAAATCCATGAACTCACCACTCATATATTCACCGCCTCGATCAGATCGAAGGTATTTAATATATTGACCAGTTTGTTTTTCTACTTCATTTCGGATCTCTTTGAACTTTTAAAAGGTTTCTGATTATATCGCATCAAATACACATAACCGTACCGTGAAAAATCATCGGTAAAGGTAACGAAGTACGAATAACCACTGTGAGCAGTCTGACTTAGTAGACCACATACATCAGAATGTACGAGTTCCAGTAAGTTAGTGGCACGGTGTCCAACACCAGAAAATGGGGCTTTGGTCATCTTACCCTGAATACACACATTCACAAGTTGGATAGGATTCAATGGTGAGATCTAGTATCAAACCATTCCTAACCAATTGGGTAAGGCGTTTAACGCCTATATGACCTAGTCGCATGTGTCAAAGTTTAGTATTATTAATTACAGGTAAACTACGTTTATTAATTACAGTATTTAAAATATCTTTTGAAGTTTGCAATGTATAATGACCATGCTGGTTTGGACAACAAAGGATCTGAATATTACTTTTATCATATAAATACAAAGAATAGTTCTTAATATTAATACGAAAGACTTATGTATCCATACAAAAAGTGATATAATATTAGCTACACATCCTGGTACAAAATGACAGTCATTAACAAAAGTGTCTCATTCGGCAATGAGATCTCGCATACTCCCACTGCAACTGCATCCAGAGAGTCTCCACTCCCGAATCGCAACTGCATCTCTCTAGGCTTCAGTCTTCTACTTTCCTTCAGCACCTGCAACGAATTACAAATGTGAATGGGACAAGCAGAATCTAAATTCCAGTTGGATGTAACGGCTTCACAAGCCAAAGATAAATCAATAACTGGAAAAATAAAGGTATCTGATGTAGATGCTCTCTCCCTCCTCAACTGGGCTATGTTGTCATGACAGTTCCTTTTCCAGTGCCCGACTTTGCTGTAGTGATGGAACTTATCTTCAGAAACCCTCTTGGGCTATGCTATCTTTGCATATGGTTGAGGACCGATACCCTTCTTCTTCTTCCCTTTCTTCTTATTTCCCTTTGACCAAGTCTGGGAAGAAGCAGAAAGTGAAGTAGGTCTAGGAGGGCGAGTCAGTACTCCCTTCTTGAGGTTCTCTTCCGCCGTGAGCAACATCTTATGCAGCTCTTGGTAGGTACAGATAATCACATTCATGTTGAAGTACATCATGAACTGGCGATAAGAAGCTGGGAGAGAACCAAGAATGACACTCCTACCGAGAATGTCATTCAGAATGAGATTATGTTACCTCAATTGATCGATCAAATTGACATCTGAAGAACATGTGGGCTAACAGCTTGCCCCTCATCCAATCGCGCATGGAACAGTTCCATTGCGACCTTATGAACAACAACTTGTTCTTGGTTCTCAAACGATTGTCTTAATCGTGTCATCATAGTATAAGCATCTGACATGCCATAATACTGTTTCTTGAGTCCCGGTGAAAGCGAACTTAAGATGTATGATTTAACCCTTAAATCATCATCCTTCCAAGCTTGGAAGACTTTGCGTTCTTCCGGTGTAGCATCATCTGCCACAGCAAGGGGCAGTGGACCCTCAAGAACATATCCCAACCTCTCGGAATCGAGGACAATCGTCAAATCCAGATCCCAATCGGCGAAGTTATCAGCGCCTTTTAGTTTGTTCGCATCAAGCATACGTGCAAACTGATTTGTGGATGGTGCCGCCATCGCAAATCTATCATATAGATCACGAAAAATGGTTAGCAGAAATTTAAGCAGTTTCATATAATATCTAAAGCAAAAACTAGATCATGGATTTTTAATCTAAAAATGCCCCTCCCACTAAATCATGTAATAATGTAATCCCCAAACAGAATACAAATATTTAATAATTAAATTAAATACAAATAGTTAAAGGTGGATCCCGTGAATATATTCAGCTCACAGTAGAGGCATGGTCTCGCCTACGTATATTCATCAGGTAGACAACTCATTTGTCAATCATTCACTAGTGACTTCTGGGTTTCCGGTCATGGTCGTTTCTCGTTGTCGCTGCTAAGTAGGCCCACAAGGAGACGTACCAAGGTTAAACTCGTCAATGATAAACTCAAGTTACTTGCGTAACCCTGACAACTAGGGCACATTCAGGATTCCGCTTTCGCTTGAATTTATCTAGTATCTGATATACATCCGGTATAAATAAATCTCTATCGGCTACAACCTCACAGCAGAGGAACGGTCTCGGATGTAGTCACGGAGAAATATTTAAACCATATTGACAAGACGGGCCACATAACATGCATTAAATACATAATTACATTTAAACCTTATTAATTAGGGATTTTCCGCTAAGTGTCATACACCCTAAATCTAATCAAATTAGATTATAACATGCATGTATAAAGTCAGGAAAACATGATTAAACATTGAATTAAAAGGGCTAATCATATTAGGGGGCCTAGAATCAGACTTGCTCTAATACCATTTTGAAGGGGTTTTATAGCGAAAATCCGGTAACACGGCGGAATAGTGGAAAATCAAAATTTTCCGATTTCAAAATTTTTTCTCGGATTAATTAAATATACTTTTTTTTAATTACCCAATAATTAAATTATGAAATAAAACCAATTAAATCAAATTTATGTGAATTTACCGAATTACCCTTAACCAAGCATTTTGTTTATTTTAATCCGAAATTATTCGAAACGATTTTGGATGATTCTAAATCATTAAAAATATGAATTTAACATGTCATACACATTGAAACTAAATTGCAACAAAAATTCCAAAACAAAAAAAGCACAAAGCTGTGAGCCCTCTAAGGTGGGAAAATTGTGCATTTTGCACTTCCAATGTTCAAAACACATTAAGAAAAAATCCAATCAACCTAATATTTTACATGCATCTTATACACATCCAAATACATCATATAAATGAAAAGCCCCAAATTTGGAAGTGGTCTTAAACCCTAATTTTTCAATTTCTTCAAATTGGACAAATTAGACCAAATTGGTTAAATCCAACACTTCAATCATGTTTCTTCCATTACAATCAAGCCTCACCATAATGAAACAACTATAGAACAAATCTAGTTAATTTAAGACTGGTCAACAACTCTAGATTAGCAACAAGTTTCTCAAACTATCAAAAGCATGCTTGTTAACACATTAGAAGCATCATTTGAATTTTATACATGCATAACCCTATCAACAAACTTCCATAAAACAAAAACACAAAGAATAAAGAAACGAATAACATGAGAACATCATAGCATGAAGCCTAGAACACAAGGAACAATTTCCTCTATAATAGTAAGTTGAAGAAGCTTACTAAAATTCCAAGTTTTCTTTGTTTTTCATTATTTTCCTCTCTAGCTTCCTTTTGTTTTCTTCAATGGAGTTTTTGACAAAGTGTATTAGGTTAGCAAACCCTAAATGAAATAAAACAATATATACTTGCCTATTTTTTTTTTCCTTGGCCGAATTTAAGGCTAACAAAATATCAAGATATTATTTTGTATTTCATTTAAGTTTTTGCTTTATCAACTTGTTACTTTAATAATGAATCCATTTAATGAATAAAGCAAGTCAATATTGGCAACTCAAGTCATTAAAGAAAATATCACAACTTAAAAATATCTATACTTTAATTAATTTAATCATTTAACAATTAAATAATTAATTAAATACAAATATATTAAATATATGTATTATATTTACAATAAATATAAAATACATATGCATTTATGATATTAGTCAAATATCTCAATTTGACAATTAATTAATGTGTATTTCAATTAATCAAGCATTAAATGCAAATACACAAAAATTAAGGAAATGACTATCGGGTCCCTACACATGTATTTTGCGTTTAACCTTTAAACGACCTTATAAATAATCAATATTATTTATAAATGTTTCCCTACTGCTCTACGAGTATGTTTCATTAGTGAGACTCTCTAGATTCAGGCATATCCGTCACGAAATTCAATTTCATGTCCATAATTTATCCATCCGTAAATTATGACGATCACGGATAAACTCGCTGAATCATACAGGTCGAGGTCATGGCAAATGTGTAATTCCTCTGTCACAGGTATCCGGATAAATCCCAGAGATATAGATGTAAACCTCAAATCTCTATAGGGATTATTCAGTCGACTATTCTATTAGCAATCTCAAAAAGAACATTTAGAACTAACTTCTAAATTGTACCACGGGCCCATGGTTTTTATCTGATTGCTAATCATATGGACTATATATGCTCTGATACACAGAACTGACGAATCCTATCTCGATACACACAGAACACCCTGAAGATCTATCCACACCCAACGAACAGGCGGAGGTCTGATCTAAATAGATCGGTGACGTGACTGCCATCCAAGTTCAGAAGATGTCTCATGCGCCCACAGTAGTATCTCAAGTCGAAGAATCACAAGTGCTACTCAACCCGATAAGATTCTTATTGGTGTTGGTGTACCATCCATTAAGAATCTTCGGTGAGTTGTTCAATGTTTATCTGTTATAAACACCCATACGTCTATACTAGTCTCCAAGACTTATGGTTCATTGAGAAACTATTGGAATCATATATTATAGTATACGACATGTACCGGTCTCAACGGGTTTACTATACTGACCAAGTAGTGTAAACCTTGACCAGGAACTGTCTGAGAATGACAACGTCATGATACAACTCAATGTCAGTTGCGACGATTTTGCAACTACACCATGACTAGTCATTCTAAGGTCATTACGTCTTTACCATATTAAAATATACATTATATTATAGAAACTGCATATATTATTCATAATAATAACGTTTTACAGAAGTATTCATAAAGAAATACAACCGGGAATAGGCGCTCTGAGCACCAACCCCAACATATTATCCACATCAGTACTGCATATCTCCATATCATTTTTATATATAAAACACCCAGTGTTTCTAAAAACAAAAGTATAGCCACATTGGGCCAATAAAGATACAAATATAATATTCCTAGTCAAACTAGGTACATAATAACAGTCTGAAAGATTAAGTACATGCCCCGGGGGCAGTTCCAAAATATAAGTCCCAACGGAAAAAATGGCGACTCGAGTCCCATTTCCAACGCGGAGGTCAATCTCTCCTGAGGCCAGTATCCTGTTAATCCGTAGATCCTGCACATCAGTACATATATGAGTACCACAACCAGAATCAAAAATCAAATTTTTAAAACTAGAAGTAGACATGTTTATTTCTATAACAAACATACCTGAAGCCAGTGCTTTGCCCGCTTTGATTTCCTTCATGTGCGCCTTGTACTCACGGCAGTCACGCTTCCAGTGACCCCGTTAGCCACACTGCAGGTATACATCTTGGGATTTGTCCTTAGCCTTCCCAGTAGACTTTGACGATTTGGCATTGCCCTTCTTCTTCTTCTTCTTCTTCTTCTTCTTTACACCTCCAGTCGCCTTGGGCCAAGCCCTCGGAGACTGAGATGTTGAAGCGAAGTGTGCCTCGTGCTTTTTTCCCTTCAACAGCTATTTTTCCGCTTCACTTAGCATTGCCATCAACTCTCCAAGAGTATAGTCTTGGTTCATCATATTGTAGTTCATGATGAACCCGATCCAGCTATGAGGAAGAGATTGTAAGATTAAATCTATAGAAGTCTCAACCTCAAAGGTTATGCCTAGTTGACCTAGCTGTTCAATGTGAGCAATCATCTGTGACACAAAGTGCTCAACAGACGTATCCTCTGACATTCGTGAGCGAAAGATCTTTTTCTGAAATTCATACCTTTGCGATCTAAGGTTAGATCGATGAAGGTCTTTCAATTTTTCCATCATTGTATAGGGATCCAATCCCTTGTTTTGGCAACGAAATTGAGGGGTCATCGCAGCAAGCATGACGGACTGAGCATTTGAGTTGTCATCGCTATGAGTCTTCCAAAGCTCAAGCTCAAGCTCAAGTGGCTGCTCATTTCCGGGCTTAGGCCCGAGGGGTCTCTCTATCGTATAGAGCATCCTCTCAGCTCTCAGGACAGTCCTGAGGTTCATATCCCAATCAGGAAAGTTCACACCATTAAAGACATTTTCACCCATGATAATGTCTCTAACTTCGATCTTTCCAGCCATCTTAATTGCAATAGTCAAATTATTCAATTAACGATATTTGGGTACAGTCCAACTGTTACAAGAAAAATAATAGAATATTAGTCCAACTAATAAATATATAATTGATGAAATAATTTGAAAGCGCGTAATGCCAAGTATTTGAATGAAATTACAAATTCAATACTGGCCTCCCACTATTTTTCGGTGAGCCTCTAACCCTCTGTTGAGTACTCAGGAAACCTAGTTTCCTAGTGGGCTAGGATCCCGTTAAATAACACACAACTTTGACTTTGGCCAACAAGTTGTATGATATTTAACTAGGTAGATCTCTAAGATCAATTGGATCTCATCCAATTCCTAGATCCGGTAGGTGGACCTCCAAGTCCGAAACATATATACAATATATATGCCAATATATTGAATATATTTTCCTAACCTTTTTCCTCTGAATCAACTAAGCTTTGGCTTTGGCTCAACAAGCTTAATGATTCCAGTTAAGCGGGACCCATTGACCTTGGAAAGCTTCGTAATCGATGTCGATGAACAAGAACTGACCTTGACTTTGGCCAAAAAATCACAACTTGGGCAAGACATACAATATGGAACAAAGCCTCCATGATTCAAACACATCCGCGATGGACAAAGGTCTTGACTTTGGCCAATAAACCAGTGCCAATCTTGGATCTTGAGAATGAATCATTCAATGGAAGGAAAACGCTTAATATTTATTGAGGGTTTTTCACGTAATTGGCAACCAATTAATTATCTTTGATTAAGTCTCATCATACACCCTTAAGCATGCATTCTAAAAGCATAATAAGGCGCGATAAATAAATTAATAATGATATGCGGATGGATATCTCACAAATTGTTCTTAGAACAAATCACTCACTTTCCTCTCCCTGGCTAGCACTATTATAACTTCTACCCAATTATATAATACATCAAAGAAACCTCATTACATTGAGGGGAATTGGTGAGAAGAGAATTACAAAGAATCGAGAGATAAATGTTGGACATGCAAGTCCAATTTAATAAATTCTAAATTTATTACAACAATTTCCAAAATTGCCCTCACCCATCTAATATCCATCCGATATACATTATTCATACAACACATCCATGTATTCACACAAAGCATGTTATTCAATCAATCTAATCCAATTAATTAATCTTTGAATTAAGTGATCATCCAATGTTCAAACAACGATTTGATTTGCGCGGGTCCAACTCGTTTTAAGAATAAGTACTCCAAGTCTGTATTCTTGAATTATATCGAACTAAAATTTTAAATCCAATTTAATTTGTATTCAATACTAATTCTATATTTAATTCCAAATTAAATAATTACACTTTTAATGCGCCTTTACGACTTAGATTCTAAATCTAATCTTAATGGGTCTCAAAGCCCAATTAACATCCAATGTCAATTTAATTAAAGTCCAATGGGCTTTCAATTAATTTATTAAGGCATGGACTTTGGCAACCAAAGCCCAATAAGGAATCACCATTTGCCACAAAATTAATTTTGGCCCATTAGGCCCAATTAATTATTTAAAGGCCCATATTTTATATTTGGACTTAATGGAATGGTTTAGGCCCAATTTGGATCCAATCCAATTGTCCTAAACCAACTTGGCCCAACCAAGCCCATTAGGCCCAAATACAACAATTTTAGCCTAATTCCAAATTAAGCTCAATTAATTAAATTCTAATATTCCAAATTTCACAATTTAATTAATTAAAGTGTTTAGCCATAATTAATTATTTAAATCAACATTTCCAAAATACTAATTTAATCAATTAATCATGCTTTATTATAATCAATACATGTCAAACATTATTGAAACAAAATCAAGTCATTTTCATGCTCTTTTGGTCACGACAATTTGATGATTTTATATCCAATTTTGATTTCAATCCAATTAAATCACAAATCAATATATATCATGTCTTTAAACTCATCCAATGATTTAAAAAATAAAAAATCACCATGACCTAGTCCTCTAACTCCCAGTTTCCTTATTGGAGGACGAGCTCGAGAGGATGGATAATGATGGCAGTCATTAGGGTATTGGTTCCACCAAGTCAAGTATGAGATAGAGTTCAGTCAAGTCAAGTCAAGTCAAGTCAATTTCCAGATATTTATATAGTAAAGTTGTGTTATAAGTATTCGTGTATAGAGTTGTTAAGAAATGTGATCTTGAGTATTCAATTGTGTGTACTGTTTTGTATTCTATATAGTGGATTTGGGCAATGGTCCCATATATGAGATTATGTTTGAGAAAAGAGTGCCAGTGTTGTTCATAGTTGGAAAGTCAGAGGCTCAGGGGGATAATACGACCAATTCCCTACCGGTAGCATCTTCTGGAGGGGGATGTTATAATTTAAAATTAAATTTAGTTTATTTTAAAAACTTAAACTTACGTAGCAGCGTTCGACTTCTTCATTGATCTATTTCTTCTTCTCACTATAGTGCGTCACTCGAAAAAACTCCGGAAATGACTGCACCTCACCCGTCCTATTCTAGAAAAAAAAAACATAAAGTGGTGGTTATTATTAATAAAATTAATGAAATGTTAAAAAATAGTTTATGGTATATTTACCTCAGAATGCTCGACACGGTGTTAGGAATATGGCTTAGAGCTTCCACGATGGTTGAAACGCAGGTGACTGCGATTCTTTGCGTTTGTGTGACATTTATTATGCATTTAACTGTTGGGGCAGTTGTGGAACCCCTAGGGTCGAATCGGTACCCCAGACAGCGGAAATGGGTCTAACCTATGGATATCAAGTATATGTGTAATTTCAAAATATTTAATAAAATACTATATTCCATTACGAGTGTATAGGAAAAAACCGGGACTGAATCAGAGTCCGGAAACTCCCGAACTAACGAAAACAAAATTGTTGGAATTACACAATGAACATAGCTTTGGAGAAGATCAAACATTACCTAGTAAGCCTGATGCAAGATCCAATCTACTTCTCCTTTGTTGAAATTGTTGGAGAACCTCCAAGGTGTGAAAGCTTGACTCCAAGATCCAACTTTGATTTCCAATGCTAGCAAGCTTCACTTCAAGATCCAATCTTGATTTCTCCTAGATGAAATATTGTAGAGACCTCACAAGCTTCTCTAAACACTTCTCTAACTTAGGCTAATCTCTCTAAGAATTGCTTGTATTTGTACTTGTAATTAAAACCTTCATAAAGCTTGCTATTTATAGCAAAACTTAGGCAATTTTTAATTAATAAAAGTTGTAATCAACTTTTAAGTGGGCTTAATCTAATTTGTCCAAATATGTATAATTAGGTGTGACTAATCTCCATTGTCTCCCACTTTAATTTAATCCAATTAAATCAAGCCAAGGATTAGGAAATGGATTAGTTAAATATTTGCCACCTAGATTGAATCCAATTAAATCAAGCCAAAACCACCTATTATTACATACTTACAATTACCATAATATCCTCAAATGGTAGAGATAATTATGATTTTTTAATTAAGCCCTTGTGTAATTATTGAATTAATCCAATTAGGTCAAAGTAAATAATCAATGTTATCCAATAACACTTGATTATCTTAGTTGATAATTTTAATATTGAATATTATCTTTTATCAAAATTAATCGGTTACCCAAGTGCTCAATGAGTACACTTCATATTGGGACTCTCTAAGTTCAGACATGTTCGTCATATAAGCCTAGCTAATATGTACGCAATTCGGCCACCTCCGAATTCACGAAGAATACAAATGACCTTTCTGAACTATACAAGTCGAGGTCATCACATATGTTTAACAATCCCTCTGTCGTAGGCTATCCGAGTTGTGCTTAGGAAACATAGAATACACCCTCAAATTTCCAATACGCACATCTCATGTCAATATGTCCACGATTCTTTACAACTTATGCGATCCACCCAAAGTGATCGGCTTTGGCCAAAGTCTTTAAGAATCGTGACTCACTCACATTGATGCTTAAACCCCTTATGGTACACATACGGGCCAACGGATCCTATCTTACTTCGCATTTGATTACTGAGTGCATCGGTCCACACCCAACGAACATCTAGAGGCCAGACCATGAAAGATTTTTGACATACATGGAATCAAAGTGTGGAGGATCTCACACAAAATCAATGTTATCCTATAGTCAAAGGATTACATATGCTACTCGACGCGAGAAGATTCCTATTGACGGTGGTGTATATTTCAAACTATTAGGAATCACTTATGAGTCATTCAGTATTCGCTTCAACGAATACCCACATATCTATACGGGTTTCCAAAACTCATGGTACATCGGATTTAACCATTGGAACTCCAATTCCAATATACGACATATGCAAGTTTTCTAGGTTATTGGAATTCGACTGTATTCCAAAACCAACGACTAGGAATATTTATTTTAAGAATAGTTTACACCTAGTGTCAAAACTATTCTAAGGTCGATGTCATTCTTAGAATATTTATATATCAATTTAATACGCGTAATGACAATACCATTATAAAGTATGAAATGAAAAATGTAGTTATTTTATTAATAAATAATAAAATATACAATTCGGATTGACACTCCAAGCACCAACTCCATCATTAACAACATTATAAGTAACAAAAACAGGGAGAATTATCAGTTTCGTATTATTTTAAAAATTACCTTGTGTTTCTCACTCGACCAAAGCTTACATAAGAATGTCCAGTCTTGCTCATGTATATAATCAGGCTTGTACTGTGGAGCATCCAAAGCCCCATGTTCGTCGAATATCGGTTTCAGGATTTTTGGCCTAAAATCCATATAACTCTTCCCCTATGTGGTGGTCAAGATACTTCAAGATGTTTGGTTTGTTCAAGTGTGGTGGTCGAGATACTTCAAGATGTTTGGTTTGTTCAAGTCCACGTCGAACCACTCCTGCAGGAATAGAAACCAAGTAGAAATTAAATATAAAATATTAACTTAACGAAAATAGAAAAAAGAAAAAGAAAACTCAATACTATAAGTTTGCTCACAAGTAGTGTCGGGATGAGCTGGTTGATTTTCTTCTCCCACGAGATCCTTCTCCACGAAACGTAGTTTTGGGGAGCTTCAAACCAAGCAGCATCACCTATGGCATTGGTAAATAATTAAGAATGTTGTCTGATCTGTCTTTCTCCATCGTCCAATATCTATATCCAGACACAGTCGTGGGCCTTAACGTGTTTTACCAACGCCAGGCCACAACTGTGTCCTTGAGGCTTCACTGTACTCGAGTCACTTGTGCTAACATAGATCCCAGGAGCAGCCTGTGTCCTTGCAGATGTAGATGAAGTCGAATAAGCGCGTTTGTGAGAAGCCAGTGCCATCTGTAAAATAAGAAACCAAAATTTTCACTGCAACTATCAAATTTTTATTTAAAGTTAGAATTTTCATATAATCAATTTCATAAGCATATAATCAAATGACAAATAAACATTGCAAATACATGCACATGCACACACATATTTTTCCATATGTGTGTGTATGTGCATGCACATATGCACACACAGAACAACAGCAAGCCTGCTGGTGCTATTACAACAGCAGCATCAAGCCTGCTCGATTACAATAAACATTGAGATATATACTCATAAAAAACTAATTACAAAACCGAATGAAGCAAGCCAATTACAAAACCAATTACAAAACCTGAAATTGAATAGAAAAACCAACCAATGACACTTTCTTACAAATATCACAAACACAATCGAGAGACTCGAACTCGCAATGTGCAGAAACACAATCTGGACAGCTCTGCTACAAGACCAAAATCACCCAACTTTCCATTTAATTCACTTCAACGCTAGTAACACATTATTTGCCTTAATATCTCTATGAATCACTACTTGTTCATACCCTTCATGTAAGTATAGAAACCCAGAAACAACACCCTTAAGAAACTATCTAAGCTACCATTAGCCATGAAATCATATACACAAACCAATTACATAACCATATATTTACATTTAAAGCCTAACTTCACATCCAAACCATACAAGCTCATCCAATTTCTTTTCCTATTCAAATAATTTGTACATGGATACCGAACATGACCTTCTGCATCAACGTGTTGCTTTGCCGATTGCATAAACTCATAAACTCTATTATGATATTCAACACTAAATCTGCCCACCTAGCTCATCCAATTTCTATCCATTTCAGCCAAATATCTACATATAAAAATATAATTATTAGACATTATATTAAACTCATCAACATCACCAATTAATTAATTACAAAACAAACTAATCTTACATATATTCATCATAATCAACTAACAACAAATTAACTAACATAATATATAAAGAAAGATAATACAAAAAATTAGAACTCTAATTTTTAATAATAAAGATATGAACAATAATTATTAGATATTATATTTATTTTTATAATTATTAGATATTATAAAAGAATATCTTTATTTTTATATAATAAAATTATAATTATTAAACATTATATTAAACTCATCAATATCACCAGTTAATTAATTATTTATTTAAGCATACATATAATTAATTAATTAATGACAAAACAAACTAATCTTACTCACATATATGCATCATAATCAACTAACAATAAATTAACTAACTAAAACAATGTATATAATAAAGATAATTACAAAAAATTAAAACCCTAATTTTTTAGAGAGATTAAACTTAAATTAAGTGAGAGTGAATCAAATATAAGGAAAAATAAAGAGTTATGATTTAATAAAAGATGAAATAAAAATTACTTTATAAAAAATTGGAGTTTTGTTGATGATTTGTAGGAAAATTGGGAGTAAAAGTTGCAGAGAAGAGAAAGAGTATAGGAGAAAGAAGTGTCAGTGGTTTTGAGATTTTAACAACCCTTTAGCATCGAAGTTGGAAAGTTCGACGCTAAAGGGTAAGCTTTTAACGTCGATATATTTTTCGACGCTAAAGGTAATGGGATTGTTGGTGGGGTTGTCAGAATCCTTTAGCGTCGAAAATAATATCGGCGCAAAAGGTATTACTTTTAGCGTCGATATTATAGTTCAACGCAAAAGGGAAAAGTTTTTAGCGTCGATAAAATTTTTCGACGTTAAAGATGTATTATTTCGTCAAAATTATTTTCGACGCAAATGAATTAGACCTTCAACATCTAATGACTAATATTGAATTTCGACGTAAAAAAACTATCTTTAGCGTCGAATTAAAGTTCGACGCAAAAAAATAACATTTTTATAGTAAGAGATAACTTACAAATTACACAAATTTTTACCTAGAACTTCATAATTGGTAGGTCTTATACATTCAGATGTAGTATACTTGCATGATAAAGTATCACGTGGAGGAAACAAACATTTTGTAACTTTCATAGATGACTTTTCTAAGTATACATATGTGTATTTACTGAAGGAAAAATCTGAAGTAATAGCTAAATTCTTATTGTTTGATGCAGAAATTGAAAATCAATTGAACTATAAAATTAAAGTTCTAAGGTCTGATAGGGAATGTGAATATATTATTGGTGAATTATGTAGGATTTGTGAATCCATAGAATAATTCATGAATTCACTCTACTTTATTCTCCTCAATCCAATGAGATTGTAGAAAGGTAGAATATAACTTTAATGAAGATGGTTAATTATATGAATATTAGTTCTGATTTACCATAGAATTTGTGGGGTGAGGCACTTCTAAGTGCATGACTGCATGTTATATCCTTAATAGTGTTCCTGGGAAAAGAATTTGATAAAGACTCCATATGAACTGTGGTTTAACCGGAAACCTAACCTTAATTGTCCAAAGGTGTAGGGATATCACGTTTATGTTAAGAATAGTTCTACTTACAGGTTTCCAATTTGGAATTCTATGACATTATTAAATCAATTAATGTTGAGTTTTTTGAGTTCTCCCAAGAAAAATCTTGGCAAGTCACATGATGAACCACAATCTGTAAATCTAGAACCTTGTAGAAGTAGGAGACGATTGTAAAGTCTTTTGGTCCTGTGTGATATTTTTAGTAGATGGTGATATAAATAGAGACACGCCATAAAGTTAAAAGTTACGAAAATTATAGATACACATATATTTATCTCGAAAATAATTACATTTTTCTCACCGTAACTACACTAATCACTATAACGATCACTGTAGCTACAATAAGAGGGGTAGTTATTTTCGGAATACGTATGTATATTTATCACTGCTCTAAAACTTAACGATGATAGTGATCATATCACCCATACAGAAGTTCTATCTTCTCGTGATGCTGTCTCTGTCTTTTAGAAAGAACCAATCAATGATAAAATGATTTCTATAATGTCAAATCAAACTTGGAAGTTGGTAGCCCAATCATATGGGTCATAACCAAATGACAGCAAATGGATTTTCAAAAGAAAATTAAATGATGATGGTTCAGTTGTACGAGTGATATGACAGTATCATTACAATTATTCAACTCACTAAAATAAACTCTCAGCAGTTGCATGAACCTTGAAAAATTTGAGCGCTTATTTACACCGGAACCGAACCAAAATGCTTACCAGTTACCACCACTAAAAATGGTGCGACGAATTATTTTCACGGACAAATGAAACGTCTAGTACACTCAACAACCCAAAACGAATAAACAAAGAGAAATTTATTAGTTATGGTATCACTACAAGATCAAACCCCCATGGTACAACATTTCTATATGATTTATCCATCGCATGCGGATAAGCAAAATTGCTTGCATAATACTACTGTGTGCAAACAGGCCAATCCACTTGTGAATTGCATTTTTAAAAATACGAAAATCAGTAAAAATAGCAAAAGGAAAAACACGAAAAACCACTGCTGAAGCAGATCTTATTATGGGGTAATCCTAAGCGGGTCACGTGGGTAAAGCGATGTTTTGCGAATGTTGTTGAGACCACAGAAAAGCATCACCACACGCTCCAATCCCACACCAAATCCTCCATGAGGAGGTGCACCATATCTGAAAAGGGACCAATCTTGGCATTAGGTTAACAGTTTTAGGAAATGTTTATGCAACATCAAAAGCTACAAATTGATTCCTACTCCCTGAAGTTGGAACTGATAACAGTAAGATCAACTTCTTCAACCAGGGGCAGCTCTTTACCACAAAATCACTCCAAAAAAATTAGCAAAACAATACCTTATAGGCATTCAGCTGACGTGTCCTTAACCTTATACACTCGTTAATGGCTTCTAACTACAAGATCTATCGAATAAAATCAATGTAACAATACCTGAAAGAATCAATATATGTTGATATTGTCTTGACTTCAATGCCACATGCCAGTGCACGCTCTGCCAATAACTCTGGTATATGAACACGTTGAGCTCCTGAAATTATCTCCTCACCTTAAGGACAGAAAAAGATGCATAAATTCAAGTCAATATTTTCATCCAATGACAGATGAGGGTTTGTAATTAATACAACAATAAAACTAAACAGAGAATTCTTCACACAGGGACTATTACGGTATCTTTATCAAACCATCAACCTATCACAACATTCAACCAGTGGTAAACTACTCAAGCCAGAGAAATGACAAATTGTAAATCACATTCTCTTCTATAAAACATGAAGACCATTCCAGGTTTCCTTCAATAAATTTTCTTTTTCCTGGTAACATATCCATCTAACGGAGCAACTTATTGGAAAACAACATTCCTCTATCAAAATTGTAAGAGGTAAAAAATAAAAACAGCAAGACATTACAATTATTATCATGATAGTAAAACTTGATCTCCAAATGGAAAATCATTTCTTATTGTTATAAAACATAAATAGATCAAGATTTGACGAAGACAACACAGAAATTCAAGTATCTAAGAATCGAAAATGAAGAAAAAATAATTCAGCATCATCCGTTACCTCGAATAAAGACATCAAAGGAGTTGCTATAAAGAGCGTTATCGTGACAGGGCATGGTATAGAATGGCCTAACAGCCAAAGGATAGCGGTGGAGTATATAGAATTCGGTGCCATACCTAAAATAGGAAGCAACATTCAGTTCAATCATTTATGTTATATAGAGAAATTTAGAACTCAAAAAACAAAATCTTGATTCAAGCCAAGAGCAATGAGGCTCCTTAGTTTTCAAAGTTTGAAGCTTCATACAGCATATGTATGAAATACATTCAAATTCGGAGCTTCAAAAATTAGAAGTATACAAGGAGAGGAGAAGATAAAACAAAAGAACACAAATAGAGAAGAAAAATCAGGAAAAATTGAATTACTTCTCCAAAACTAGTTGGCCCAACTTCCTCTCTGATTCTGTATTTAAGTCCCCAAGTGGATCAATTTCCACTCCAGCATCCTGAACACTTGGGCAAAACACACAATCAGAAGAAAATAATAATAAACAATGGAAACCTTCCATTCATGAGAATAGAGAAGCAACTATTTATATAAAAGTTTCTTCACGTTGCCTATTGCTTCGTATTTTGTGCCCTTTTCAATATTGTTATTGTATAATATATTAATCAAAACAAACCAAACCAAACAAAAACATTTTTGTTCATGAAACTTTAATTTAAGGGAGCAGAAAATTATGTTACCTTGAGCATTTGGATCCCTTCTTCAAATGTAAGACGAAGAGTTTTTGGCTTGTACTGCAACATTTAGTAAATGCCAACAATCAGATTCAATACAAGAAAGACACTGAAGTGATATAATTTTCTATATTCCAAATACCACTGAAGTGATATAATTTTCTATATTCCAAATACATCTTACTACAAATGCATAGATTTGAAAATACAAGCACTTCAAATTCAATTATGAAAACATAAATTTCAATCCTCAAAGGATAGCCTAGTTGTCTTAACTCTTGCATTGGAAGCAACTTGCAAGAGGTTACAGGTGGAATTCAAAGAAAACACATGCGAAAGGCAGCAAATAACTACATAACATAGTTTAGCTTAGCCCGAAAAGTCATTCATATCTGTATCTCGTATCATCAATCATAAGAAAATCAATGTTTGCAGATATGTTTAATTTAGAATGGGGGTGGGGTCCAATATATAAGGAATTGACTTAGACCTTCCTTTAAAAAAAAATGATAACATAAATTCAAGTACATAAAACTCATAATAAATAATGACCTTCAGAGGCTCAAATGGATACTGCTTCCCCACAGCTTCAAGTTCCTTCCTGCACCTCTCATTTAAACCATCAAAAATTGTGACAAATAAGCGGTCCACAATATCCATCACCTGCATTAACAGACTCAAAATTCTCAGTGAAACATGATCCATTAGCTGCATCAGGTGCTCATGAAGATCAACCAACAAAATAACTCCCAACTTTACCTCGGAATAATGCTTCTTAATCTCCATTTCAACATCAAGACCTGTAAACTCACATAAATGCCTATGAGTGTACGAGTCCTCTGCTCTAAAAACTGGACCAGTCTCAAAAACCCGCCCGAAATCACCACAAATTGACATTTGCTTGTGAAGCTGAGGAGACTGGGCTAGACATGCTGGTTGGCCTTTGTAGTCCAACTTAAACACAGCAGAACCACCTTCACTTGAACCAGCTATCAGTTTTGGCGTGTGAATCTCAACAAAATCCTCGGATAACAAGAATTGTCTGAATAACTGCACAAAGATTGCATTCATTTAAAGAACTGAATGATCAGCTCAGAAACATAAGCCACACTGCAAACCTTACGCAATGAACTGAAAATTTAATTAGCATCTCCAGCATGCAATTAAGTTCATGTAAAGGATCTCTAAGATTACATTTGCCCTCTCACTACAATCAAATTTTAACCAAATAAAAAAATCTGCATTAATAATAAAAGGGCTAGCACAGACCACCAGAGAGGAGGATAAGCTGTATTGCACAAATAATGACAATATACCAATTATGAATTATCCATGGACCAAGGGAACAAAAACTTACATTCCCAACTTGACTCTGAATACGGAAAATCCCTTGGTTAGCAGATGTCCGTATATCGATAACCCTGTTGTTCAAACGGGTATCTTGATTGACACGTGGAAGCTGCACTCCTTCCTGCACCATTTAAATAATCAACAAACACAGAAAGGGAACAAGAAAAACTCCAATAATACAATTACACTAATTTAGAACTAAAAACCGCCAAAATGCAGAGATATCATCACTATTTAGCAATTGCATTTGGTAATTGAATCATCTAAATACAATCAACTTGGGAAAAAAAAACAGAGAGAGAGAGAGAGAGAGAGACGAAGCTAGTAGCTACCTTTGAAGCTTTCTCAATTTCAGCTTCACTTCTAGAAGCATCTTCAATTGTAATTGGTGTTTTCTCTGCTTTGCTAACACAATATACTCTTTTGATTTGAACCTCCACCTGTAACAAATAATATTAAAAAAAACAAAAAAAAATAATCTCAGATTGTTCAATTGCATCCTCATAAGCATAACTATCAAATAAAAAATATATTTTTATCAATACAAATAGAGAGTACCTGCTGTGTTGCTCCCTTAATTTCCATATCCGGAACAGAGACGAGACCGATGACATCAATAATGGACTCCTTGCTCAGCGCAGCGATGTACTTGACCATTTGCTTGCTGATAGTATCGGGTTTCACAGTGGCCAAGCATTGTACAGTTGAACCCCGCTCTCTCACCACAACAAAAGCCAACTTATTCCCCACGGGTCGGGTTGTGTGAACCCGGCCCCTAATCAGAACCTCCTGATCCTTCAACGAATCCTTCAAGGCTCCCACCTCAATCCACTCTTTGCCGTAGACCGCCTCGCTCCACTTGCCGGATTCTGGATTGTCGACCGACTGGAGCTCTTGGAGAGGAACATCGCCGTAGTTATTGGCAAGTGGACCCTCCTCTTCAATCGAAATTGCCGATGCGGCGGCGGCGGCGGCGGCTTCGGCTTCCTGGCGGCGGCGCTCTTTCTCTTTCTTTGCGGCTTCTTTCTTTGCCGCTTTCTTGCTTAACTGGGTTGACTCTCCTTCCTCCGCCACCTTTGGAGACTCCGACTCGGACGACATTGTGCCTTAGGGTTTCAAGTTCACAGAATCGAATCTCAAAGTGAAAGTGAAAATGAAGATGAAGAGACATTGAAGTTGATTTTGCATCAAATACAGCCACGTACGATGATTTTGTCTTTGGGCCCAAGGAAGAACAATAGCCCAATAATAAAAAAGTGAAGTAGGAGGAGCTGATTGTAGGGGTATTTTTTAAAATATGAAGCTTTTTAGGCTGGTATATCTGGCCACGGTTCCGGTTCGGAACCGAAATCGAACTGGAAGGAACCGATTTGAAAATCGGAATTGGAATCGATTCCGTACAGTTCGATTAGGGTTCACATCCTAACCGAATGATTGGAACCGTTCAGTTTCAATATAATATAAATAATTTATTTTATTTCAAGCTATTTATTTTATTTTTAATTTAAGTTTTTAATTTAATATAATAAAATTCAAATAAATTTTTTTTTTATTATATTTATTTGATAATAATATCCCATTATAATTTTTTTAATAATTATTTTCTATTTTTTAAAATTTTTAAAAAATAAATAAAAGGGAACCGAAACTGAACAGTTCGGTTCCGGTTCTCAATTCCACATTTTTATGGAATCGGGAACTAGACGGTTTGATTTCGATTCGAAACCGAACCGAACCGGTGGTCGGGGTCTACTTTTAGCCCTGCACAAAATTTCTCAGCACACTTTTTTATTTTATTTTCGAAGATACCCTTTATTCTTTGGGAAATTTACAAAAGTAGCCTATTTCATTTAGCCAAATACAAAATTAACCTATATTTTTAATAATCAAATTCAAGATAAACTTCTCATTTTACCCTTATCACACATATCTTATTATCTTCCATCTCTCTCATTTTCACTTATTTAGAACCCTAATCTTCCATATACTCTCAAACATTGATATAGGTGACAAGAGAGGATTCTGACGACAACAGAGGACTTCGACGATGGCTTCCAACGATTGCGTGGTGGTGGCATTTGGTAAGTTATCTACTTTTGGTGCAAAAAGATTGAAATTTCTAATTTGTGAGTAATCTAATCCATTTCACAAGGTTTTAAGTTTCAAACGTGTTGCAAATATGATTATTTTTGCTGGATTTAGCATTAAGATAGAGAGATTTTAAGTTGATATTGTGTCGATAAAAACCGCACAACAAGTGATTGTAAAAATGCCAAATATATGAATTTGGTCATTTAGGCGCCCGTGCGAGTGCCCATTCTTTTCTGTGGGCGCCCGCGCAAAGCTATGGACTCTCATGCGGGAAATTGGTTTCCTACAATTAGCATCAAAAGCGAGGTTGAAAAGTATTACAACTCTTCTCTTTTATTTTAATTATGTGATAATTATGGTTGGTTTATTTTTAATGTATGATATGCATGAAAAATAAAATATTATATGTCATAAGAGTGGGCATAAAAATAAATAATTTTATGAGATAAAATAAATTCATGTGATGAATGTTTATTTTTTTTAAAAATGCATTGTTCATAAATTTTTTTTCCTCTCTTATTTTTATTTTATTTAATTTTGGGTTGCCATAAGGCAAATTTTGCAAGTGTTGTAAATTTTTTTTTTTTTTATGTATTTTGAATTGTATCATTTTATATAATATTGTGGAGCCGTTCATGTTAACGACATTATAAAGAGTTACATTGCGAAAGTCATTCCATGAAGCAGGAATTGAAGACCAATGGATGCTTGGTAATTTACGTACTAATTAGATTAGTATAGAAAAATAAGAGTCCGATCAATGCATCAATTTTGTTTTATTTATGTTTTAATTCAAATTATTTGAATAACATGTAATATAGCATAAGATGTTCGATCATGCATTATAACATGTTATGACATTATATGCATGTTTAATTAATCAAAGCATAAAAGTTAAGTAAATTTAAATAGTTTAAATTTATATTAATACATGCAAATAAATTAAATAGTTTAATTTAAATAAGTTAAAAATTTGATAATTCGGAAAAAGACAATTAATAAGAGACTAGTTATTTATTTTGGTATATATGATGGAAACTCTGATATAAATTTCATAGCCGATTCTGAATGGACGGTAGTGTGGTTTGGACTCGGGATATAATTCCATGTACCAATAAAAAGGAACACTTAATTAAATTGTTTAATTAAGCTATATCAGTTAAGACTAATAAAATTAATGAACAAAATTTTAAGTGTTAAAATTTAGAGATATCATTAATAATTCACTAGTATTTATTAAGGTATGTTTTTAACCGCGCATAATTTATTTCAACTGCACATTCGTCCCCGATTAATCATAGTGAATTTTCAAAGTTAGATATCAGGCCGTGAATTTTCTAACAATTAGTAAAATATAAGTTTCCGCTACCGCACTTCCACAACTCCAAATCTAAGCCCGTAAAATTCATAAATACCATAGATATTTTCAATGTTCAATTAGATTTGGCATTCGTTTAATGCATGTCCTTTCATGTCATATGTAAATATTCAGAGTTATAAGAAAGAGAACTAATGGTTACTTTGACTTTAGATCGACGTCAAGGTACTCGAAGGTCACCCACATCGTGTACCGCACCCGACTTATCATAACATTGTGAGTGGATATTTTCTTTTCAAATATTATCTTTTCAAAGTTGTTATTTACATATCTGTTTTTGAATCAAGACTTACTTTTAAACGTATAGGGCTTTAGCCAAGTTTATTTCCAATTGTTTTATGACTAAAAAATATTTTGAGAAGTTTTGACTCAAAAACATGGATTTGATTTTTGGAGGCATGGGGAAAAAACCAATCTCGGATGTGACTTATTGGAATTGAAGGATATAACATGTGCACATGTAGAGCAGGACTAGGGGAACGGGGATACGTAATGCTCCTAGATCCTAGATTCAGGGCTAGGGGACAGTGAGACGTAACGCTCATAGACCCTAGATTCAGGGTCAGAATGATAGTATGGATCAGCACACCTAGCTCTAGTTTAGTGGCTGTTGGGTTTCTAGGTTAATCCCAAGACCATATCAAGCATAGAAATAGAATGAATACGCAAAGAAGAGTGGCGGAAACACACTTACATTGAACGGTTTTAGATGTGTTGAGAAGCAAAAATTCCTCCAAGAACTCCTTATAAGATTCGGCCAAGGTGGAAGTAGAAGCTCCAAGCTTTTTCCTTTGATTCCAAGCTCTTAGAGTAGGTTTCCCTATCACCTTGTATTGATTCCTTTGAAGTGTGTGCTAGCACTCAAAAATTGCCTTAATTTTTGTTCTTGTTTAAGCAAAGTTTCGGCCAACTGAACAACAAGAGAGGAGAGAAAATTGCTTCCAATTTCGGTAATGAGAGAGAGTGATAGCTTGTGTTAATTGATTTCAAAAATCAATTAATTGATATACCAAAACTTGGTTTGGTAATGGTCAATCATGCCATCAAATTTGGAGTGTAAAAGAAGTCATCACCAACTTCACCTAAACCCATCAACTAAAAGCAACTTAAAGTGACATGTGATGTGACATGTGGACCCCACTTGATTCGAAATCGGAGTGAAACCGCAAGCACTCCCGGGCTCGAGTTCGCTAATTTCGAATTAAAGAACTTTCATTGCGACGTAATTAAATCGAATTTAATTAAATAATTATTCCTAGCAAAATTACTATTCACGTCACTAACGAATTAATTCTAAATTAACTCGTTTGCCCGAATTAAAATCTAATTTTAATTCCGCGTCGAAATCTAATTTCGTTTAATATATCGAATATATATATTATTTTATCGATTAATTCCAAATTAATCTTTATCTCTCTTCAAATAGTATTTTATCCCAGATAAAAATCTCTCCGTAATTAATCCCAGATTAATTATGCTCGAATCATACGTCATCGGTGAATCTTCGGGAAGCGACCCAAGAGATCCCTGGATATGTTGGCAGTAAATCCGGTCGTCGGACTATTCGAACACGTACGTACCTCGTACTACGTTTTTACCGATTTACGAGACAAGGTTGGCTTCTAGCAAAACGTCATGCCTACCCAATTCTCTAGAAATATTCTTAATGGAATATATAATTTATGTCAGGCGTAGTATACATAGTATTGCGTATATCGATCCAGTATCGGATGTCACATGCAAGGCATGGGGCTGGAATAGTGTCTGCCCCGTACGAAGCATATATCAGATCACTAACAACTAGTCTCTTTATTATCGGATAATCATGACCTAGTCATATTATCCTGATGGTTGCAACCCTTTAGAGAACCAGTTCTGTATCCCTGCGTGACCATCATCTCCATATGACTGAAGTGATACTTCTGTCTTGACATCACACCCAATACACTACGATTCTCAATAAACCCAGAAGAGGCGTACACAGAATCTGTTAAAGTCCCGGACGACCAAAACCAAGCGTATTGATTGTCGCAAGTACTAGCGATGCAAGTCTCAGGTTAAGACCAAATACACATACCCTGATGCGGACTCCCATAGACACATAGTCATACTACCAATGGGATTCTGATGGGTCTATCCAGAGCGAAGCTGTTTTCCGTACCATCGGTAAAACACAACCCCCTACCACACTTGCATAAGTATCCAATACTTAAATATATGAGAACTATGATGTTACGCTTCCATAACACGCACAAGTGCGATACTAGTCTATTCCGCATTATCGATGTCCCGTCTCGATAATACTACGACTAGGGATATTTAATGATTAAACCGTCGTGGTTTGATACTGTCTCATATCATCTCAATCCGGAACTAATCATAAGGACTTTCATCATTCACACATTTAAGTAATCTAATTACGAAATGATAAAAGGCAATTTCCTTGCTACATAATTAATTTGTACAAAAACACAATGTCTTTTACAAATAGTGACGCTATGGGTCATAATTGTCCAAAAGTGCTTGGGGGACGGCGAGACGTAGCTCCCTAAGGCCACTAGTTTAGGCTTATGGGGTGGACGGCGATATGTAACGCCCCCATGCGTCAGGTTTTCAGAGATAGATTTTTCAGGGACATATTTTCATAAATAAGATTTTCAAAGATATGATTTTCAGAATGATAAGTTTTATGAAAGAGTTTTCAAGAGAATTTAATTTTACAGAAAGAATTCAGAGTTTTATAGAAATAAAGTTTTTAGAAAGGTTTTCCAGAAAGAGATCTGTTTTCAGAAAAGAAAAAGTTTTCAGAAAAATAGTTTCCTTGAAAAGATTTCAGTTTTTAGAATAATAATTTTCATAAATTATTCATTTTCATTTTAAACCGTCCACTCACTAGTCGTTCAAACGATCTAACCCCTCACTCCCAGTGTTTTTGTTTTACAAGTATACCCAGAGGATGAGCTCGAGATGATGGATACTGATGGCAGTCACTAGGGTGTTTGTGTTGGATAATATGACCCATAGCGTCACTATTTGTACAGATCATAGTGTTGTTGTACAAATTAACTATGTACAAGGAAATTGCACTCTCATCATTTGTGATTAGATCACCTTAGATATATAAATGAAGAGAGGTCCCTATTATTAGTTCCTGGATTGAGAATGATATGAGACAGTATCAGTCCACGAAGGATTAATCATTAAATATCCCTAGCCGGAGTATTATCGAGACTGGACATCGATAATGCGGAATAGGCTAGTATTGCACTTGTGCGCGTTGTGAGGGCACAACGGCATAGTTCTCATATATTTGGGTATTGGATACTCATGCAAGTGCGATAGGAGGTTGTGTTTCACCGATGGTATGGGAAACAGCTTCGCTCTGGATAGACCCCTCGGAATCCCATTGGTATTATGACTATGTGTCTATGGGAGTCCGACATCAGGGTAGGTGTGTATGGTCTTAACCTGAATTGCACCGCTAATGCTTACGACAATCAATATGCTTTAGTTGAGGTCGTCCAGGACTCTAACCGGTTCTGTGTACGCCAATTCTGGGTATATTGGGAATCGTAGAGTGTTGGGTGTGATGTCAAGACGGAAGTATCACTCCAGTCATAGTGGAGATGATGTCACGCATGATACGGTATTAGTGCTCTTAAGTGCTGGCCGGCCATCGGGATATTATGACAAGGTCATGTATATCCGATTATAGAGACTAGTTACCAGACATCCGATATGTGCTTCGGACGGGGCAGACACTTATCCAGCCCCAGCCCTAGCACGTGACTATCCGATACTGGGCCGATATACACGATACTTGGTATAGTACGCCTGATATAGATCTTAAATATTCTTAGAGAATATGACCGGAGAATTGGATAGACTTCGTGCTTTGCTAGAAGCCGATCTTGTCTCGTAAATCGGTAGAACGTAGTACTTGGTACGTACGTGATTCGGATACTCCGACGACCGTATTTACTGCCGAATTATCCGGGGATCTCATGGGTCGCTTCCCGATAATCCACCGATGACGCACAACTCGCACTCATTAATAATCTGGGATTATATAGAAGAAAGAGAAAATTAATCTAGGATTAATTACGGAGATATTTTATCTGGGATAAAATATCGTCTTAGAGAGAGAATGATTAATTTGAATTAATCGATAAATTAATATATTCGATATATTAAACGAATTGGATTTCGACGCGGAATTAAAATTAGATTTTAATTCGGGCGAACGAATTAATTTAGAATTAATTCGTTAGCGACGTGAATAGTGAATTCGCTAGGCGTAATCATTTAATTACGACGCAACGGAAAACTCGCTAATTGGAATTAGCGAACCCGAGCCCGAGTGTGATTGCGAGCGCATTCGTATTTCGAATTCGAGTGCGGCGACGCAAGTCACATCAAGCGTCAAATCATTCGTCACATCAAGCGTCAAATCAAATGTCACTTTGAGTGATGTGATTGATTGATGTGATTGATTGATTGACAAAGACTTACATCACTTTATTAAGTAATGAATAGTTGATGTAGTTGTTGGAATAGTGTTGGTGGTTGAGAGCCATTTCCATTTTATTTTATTGATAATAAAATGGTAAATGCTTTGTATTTTTTCTTGGAAAATATATAAAGGTTTTTGGAAAATCTTTATAAACTAATTTACACATTTCTCTCCACCAATTCTCTCTCACCTCCACGCCCAAATGGGCTTCATCTCTTTCTTCTCTTCACGCCAAATGGAAGAAAACTCACTGGTTTCATACCAGTTTTGGCGTGGACTTATGGGAAGCAATGAGTGATTTTTTGTTGAGAAATCAAGTGCTAGCACACTTACGAGTCTTGCGAAGGTGGTAGGGAGGTTCACCCATGAGGCGGGACCATCCGACGGAGTTTGGAGCTCGAAATGATCCCGAATCAGCTCAACCAGTGAGCAATTCTGCACAGCAGTGGCGTGCCAAACCAGTGAGCGTTTTTCTGATTCGTCTTCAAATCGTCTCAACCGATCGATGTGAGTATTCCGCAACTTCGTCGATATGTATTCGCAATGTTTTTCATGCTTATAATCGATCCGGGACCATAATAGAAACCAACAATGGCATCAAGAGCCTAGGTTTGAGCATGAAAATTTTAGGGCTTAAAATTTGGGTAAACTTGTTTTGAGCATGATTTGAATGAATTGAATGTTTGAGTATGCTTATAACATGTTTAATTAGTGATTGATTGGATCAATTTAATGAAATAATGATTGGATCAATTTTTCCCCAAAAATTGATGTTGGCCGAATGTGATGAAATTTGAAATCTTGGATTTTTGATTTTTGATTCATTTGATGAGTTAGAATCATGTAGGATGATGTTAATTTGAAGTCAATTAGATTGAATTTTGAATTGAACAAAAATCCCCAATTTGCTTCACCTGGCCGAATCTATTATGCCCTTAATGTCTTGGTAATTTTGATTTTGTGACATTGGATGTGTATGAAATCAAATTGGATGGTGATTTAATGTCG
>SKCR01034711.1:0-148351 GCA_019454045.1 Zanthoxylum bungeanum
AGTCAGAAAAAAACCTGGGAGGTATGGTTTCTGATCTCACCTAATGTAGATATCAATCTTATTGAGGAAGACGAACCGGCTACGTATAAGGAAGTGATACAAGGTATCGACTCCTTTTATGGCAAAGAGCCATGAAGTTTGAAATGGATTCCATATATACTAACTATGTTTGGACACTGATTGATGTACCAGAAGGCATTGTGCCTATTGGTACTAAATGAGTCTTCAAGGAAGACATACATGGATGGCAACATATAAGTGTACTGAGCTAGGCTTGTACAGTAAGGGTATCGTCAACGACATAGTGTCGATTACGACGAAACCTTTTACATGTTGCCATGATTAAATCCATTTGGATAATGCTTGCTAATGCTGCATATTTCATTTATGAAATATGGCATATGGACGTCAAAACCGCTTTCCTTAACGGAAACCTTTTGGAGGATGTTTACAACATCCTGACGGTTTTGTTGTGCCAAAACATGCAAACAAGGTTTGCAAGTTAAATCGATCCATTTATGGATTGAAGCAAGCATAGCTTTCTTGGAACCAACGTTTTGATGAGATCATAATGGTATATGATTTCATTCAAAACGAATATGATTCTTGTGTATATAAGAAGGTTAGTGAGAGCGCACTGACAATGAATGTCCTATAAGTTGATGATGTATTACTTCTTAGCAATAACATTCCTATAATATAATCGGTGAAAGCTTGAATTTCATTAAAATGCTCCATTGTATACTTGGGAGAAGCAGACTTTATTCTAGGAATAAAGATCTACTGGGATAGATCTAGAAAGCTGCTGACAACCCTCCCAGAGTTCGTACGTTTTTGAAATGTGTGTGACCTGATGTCTCATATGCTTTGAGCATATGTAGACGCTATAAGGCTAATTCAGGTGATGGTCACTGGATTGATGTAAAGAACATCATTGAGTATCTTAGACGAACTAAGGATGCGTTTTTAATTTATGGAGAAGGAGAACTTGAGGTGACTAGGTTCACCGCTGCAAGTTTCCAAACCGACAAAGACGACTTTAAGTCGTAATAAGGGTACATATTTAGTTTGAATAACGGAACAGTGAGCTGGAAATATTCCAAGCAAGATACTGTTGCCAAATAAAAAATAAAAGCGGAACATTGCTGCAGCTGAGGCAGCAAAAGAAGCATTTTGGATCTATATAATCCTAATTGGATTAGGAGTAATTCTGTTAGCTGCTGAGCTAGGCTACAACGCAGGCTAAGGAACCGCGGTCTCTTCAACGATCCAAGTATATGCTTTGACTATTTCATCTGATTCGTCAGATCATACATCGTGGTGATGTGATGATCGAATAAAACACATCAGATGATTACATTGCAAATCTGCTGACGAAAGCTGTTTCTCAGCAGAAGTTTGAGCGACCCGTACATAGTTCAGGTGTAGGACACTTGAGTGATTGGCTATAGGCAAAGTGGGAGATTGTTGGACAATTATGACCCATAACATCACTATTTGTACAGAACATGATGTTGTTGTACAAATTAACTATGTGACAAAGGAAATTGCTCTTTTATCATTTGTAATTGGATTACCGGGATATATAAATGATAAAAGTCCATATGATTAGTACCAGATTAATAAGATATGAGACAATATTTATCCACTTAGGTTTAATCATTAAATATCCCTAGTCGTTGTATTATCGAGACTGGATATCGATAATGCGGAATAAGCTAGTATTACACTTGTGCGTGTTATGGAAGCGTAACAACATAGTTCTAATATATTTGGGTATTGGATACTCATGCAAGTGTAATAGGAGGTTCTGTTTACCGATGGTACGGAAACAGCTTCGCTCTGGATAGACCTCTCGGAATCCCATTGGTAGTATGACTATGTGTCTATGGGAGTCCGAATCAGGGTAGGTGTATTTGGTCTTAACCTGAGACTTGCATCACTAATACTTGCGACAATCAGTATACTTTGGTTTTGGTCGTCCGAGGCTTTAACAGGTTCTGTGTACGCCTCTTCTGGGTATACTGAGAATCGTAGTGTATTGGGTGTGATGTCAAGATGGAAGTATCACTTCAATCATATGAAGAAGATGATCACGCATGATACGGAACTGGTACTCTTGTATGCTGCAGCTATCAGGATAATTTGACAAGGTCATGATTATCCGATTAAAAATACTAGTTACCAGAGATCCGATATATGTTTCGTACGGGGCAGACACAATTCCATCCTCAGGCCTAGCATGTGACATTCGATATTGGATCGTAATACGCAATACTACGTATGCTACGCCTGACAAAGATTACATATTCATTTTAAGAATATTTCTAGAGAATTGGGTAGGCACGGTGCTTTGCTAGAAGCCAACCATGTCTTGTAAATCGGTGAGAACGTGGTACCGGGTATGCACGTATTCGGATAGTTCGATGACCGTATTTACTGCCAACATATCCAAGGATCTCTTGGGGTCGCTTCTCGAAGATTCACCGTTGAGATTTGACTCGAACAGAAAATTAATCTGGGATTAATTATGAGAGAGAAAAATTAATTTGGGATTAATTACGTCAATAAATTAATCTGAGATTAATTAAAAGAGAAAGAATGAATTTGGGATTAATTGCGTCGAGAATTTATCTGGGATTAAATTCGTCGAGAAGAGAGAACGCGATTAATTTAGAATTAATCGGTAAAGTAAATTTAATAGTGAAATTAGATTTTACTATTTAATTTATTTAATTGAGCTAAAATAATATATTTGAAATATTAAATGAAATCAGATTTCAAAGCGGAATTAAAATTAGATTTTAATTCGTGCGAACGAATTAATTCGTAATCGACTTACATAGTAATATTGCGAGGCATTATTATTTAATTTAATTTAATTTAATTAAGTCGCAACGGTAATTCGCTTAATTCGGAATTAAGCAAACCCAGGCCCGAGCGAAGTTGCGTGTTGGATTGTCCGACTTAAATTTTGAATTTGAAGTGGGGCCCACCAACTTACATCAAAGTGTTTGACACTTGATGGATTTTGGTAAGTGGTTGAGAATTAAATCTTGGATTGCTTTCTCTACACTCAAGCTTATTCCAACACACTTTGTCTTTATTTTTTAAAAGACATATACCAACTTTGCAATCAACTTTAAGACATGATTTTAGAAATCAAAATGGACACTATTCCCTTTCTCTCTCAATTGCTGAATACATTGCTTCTCTTGGAGAGCAATTTTTCTTTCAATTTTTTCAAGCTAGCACTTAAAGGAGTGAATCAAGGTGATAGGGAAACTCACCCGAGAGTATGAAACTCGATTTCAAGCTCCGAAGCTTCCAACACATCCAACAAAGAAGGAATTTTTGAAATCCTAAATCCGATCAATGTGAGTATTCCGCAACTCCCTTTGATTTATTCACACACAAATCACTCTTAGACGATCTTGGCATGTTCTAGGAACACTTACACAATTGACGCAAACAATGGCTGATTTGGGTAGTTAGTTGGGCGCATTTCGAGTCCAAAATAGTCCAGATTTACACCGCTATTCGGACGTTGTTTCGGGGCTGAAATTTTGTTCAAAACATAAGCAAAATTTAAGTGCTGGAGTTGGTAACATTCGACCTTAAGGAGGGAAGGGCAGCAAAAAGTTTCTAATATGATCTCAGGTGCCTAACGTATTTCTATTGCGCTATGAAAGTGATTCCTACAATTGACATCAAGATGTAAGGTTGAAAATTATTTTTAACCCTTCTTTTTTTCATTTAAAGTTACTATTGTTATTTATTTATATGAGTTACAAAATAATAATATGCATGTTTAGATGAGTAGGCACAAAATAATATTCATGAGATGAATGATTATTATTGATTAATGTGATGAATGGATTTTTACATTGGTCGTAAATTTTTATGGCTCTTATTTTATGTTGGTTTTGGTTTTGGGATGTAAGGTCATAAAATCATTCTTTACAGATGTTGTAATTTAATTTTATTATGTAAAATTGCAATTTTTTGTAATTTGGAGCACCAAAGTCGCAAAAGGAGCCGACACCACCTTGGAGCGAGATTTGAAGACCAATGGATGCCTTATGAATTTTTCGTACTAATTAGATTAGTATAGGAAAAATAATAGCTCTGTCAATGCAAAATTATTTTTTATGTTGTATGTGTTGGGGTTTTAGCGAGGGAGCAGCGGAAGCGCTTGGTTCTGGTGAAATTGTTACTTTAAAAACTTTTAAAATTACCAAATAAATTATTCAATATCCAATATGAATAATTCATTCATATTTCACCTAAACATATTTATTCGATATCAAATAACAACATAAATAGGTTAGAAACATCACGAAACTTTTACGAAAATATTTTTCCGCAAAATGACATAAAACGTGTTTTTAACCGACCAACCAATACACATGAGGACTGCCTAGGTCAGCCCCAATAGTACTTGGGTAGTTCATGGGCTGCCCGAACAGTGACCAATTTACTGTTTGGACAGCGGACACCCGGTAAGCCCAAAACTCACCCGGTAACGCCGTTTTTTACCGTTTTCGCATATTTCAACTCTGAAATAATTTCCGAAAATTGTTCCAATGTCCAAAACACATCCAATACATTAATATAACATACTTTTCATCACCAAAATCACATAAATTCCATATATGATTTGGTAACTAAAAATATCATTTTTCATACTTTAAATCAAATTTTCTCAACATTAATCATATTAATACTTACACAACCAAAGTCACCACAAATGAATAACCCAAGAACAATTCTAGGAGTTACAAGAGTGTTCATAACACTCTAGAATGGTAACAAGTCATCACATGATAAAATTGAATTAATATTACACTAATATTATCCAATCTAACTTCACACATGCATCTAGCCTCCAAATCCATCCTCCAAATCAAAAAGCCCCAAAATATAAGAAAGAAGAAACCTTAGAACTTGTCTAGATGCTCAAGAATAAGAAACAAACTTTTTAAGTTTAAGAGTTATGAAGATTACATCCAAATCTCATAATTTCCTTAAATTGTTTCTTGATTTCTTCACTTTCTTCCTTATTTCTTCAAATAAATTTTTGGGTGCTTTCATGCTTGATAGGTTCGGCCATGTAGGTCTTATAAATGAGAAAACAAAATTTTCTCACTTTAAATACTAAGGATAACTGACTTTAGGGGTATGAATAATGGCATTTTGGTCATTTGGTCAATTAATCTAATTAATTAATAATAATAAGCTTTAAGTTAACAAATCCAATTTGTATACTTCAAGCTTAAAAGAATCATGCCACATGTAACCAATAATAATCAAACATATTACATAACATTTATGTAATATTAAAATAATCTAATTATCTAGATATTTAATATTTAAACACCTAAATAATTAATTAACATGATTATTATTATACATGTATTTTTATTTACATTAAATAACAAATACATATATTAATGGCATGTGTCAAAATCTCATTTGACAATTAATTAATGTGTATCTAATCAAATTATGTATCAAATAAAAGTGCACAATAATTATTAAATGACCAAAATCTCATAATGCATGTGTTATCGTTTAACCGATTAAACGATTCGAATTAACTCATTTAATCCGATGAAGTATTATGAATAATCTGTATTATTCATAACTCGTTACCCAAGTGCTCAACGAGTACACTTCATATTGTGAGACTCTCTAAGTTTATGTTTATCCGTCACGAAATCCAATTTCGTGTCTATAATTCACCCACTCATGAATTATGATGACCACAGATAATCTCGCTAAACTATGCAAGTCGAGGTCATTGCATACGTATAATCCCTCTGTCATAGGCTATCCATATTATACTTGAGATATAGATAAGAACGTCAAATCATTTCGGTATAATATAGTCGACTTTCAATTTACGATCTCTAAATAACACTTGGAACTGATTTCCAAAGTTAAACCACGGCCATGGATTTACTAGATCGCAAACATGTTAGGGTTGGTGCTCTGAGCGCCAATTCGGATCGTATTTGTGTCTGATTCATGAATACGAGCAATACATTTTTTCATAATATTACTAATTTAAATGGTAGCACCTCTTGTCTTTTATATACGTATTCGATCTAATTTCGATTAGATGGAAACTAAATCCGGTTTAGTGATATGTATATATATTAGACAAAGACCCCATGATTTACAACGTAGTGCACAGTTACACCATAGTTTGTAATTGACATTGGGAAGTGTTACTATAAGTTGTTTATCCTCAAATTAAGTTCATGGTCAAGATTTACTGACACATGTCGGTTAGTAAAATCCGCTGAGACCAGTACATGTCGTATATCGGAATAGTTCTGATGGTTTATCCCAATGAACCATGAGTCTTGGGAGACTCGTATAGACGTGTAGGTGTTTATTTGATAAACACTGAACAACTCACCGAAGATTTCCTAATAGATGGTACACCAACGTCAATAGGAATCTTCTCGGGTTGAGTAGCATATTGATTATTTGACTTGAGATACCACTGTGGATATATGAGTTATCCTCCACACTTAGATGACAGTCACGTCACTGATCTATTTAGATCAAACCTCCGCCTGTTCGTTGGGTGTGGACTCATGCTCATGATGTCCTGTGTGTATCAAGATAGGATCCGTCAGTCCTGTGTACAGGGCATATGTAGTCCATTTTATGATTAGCAATCTGTTAAATCTATGGGCCCGTGGTACACTGTAGAAATTGTTCCTAAGTGTTATTTTTAAGGGATTGCTAATATAATCGTCGACGTGATTATTTCTATAGAGATTTGACGTTTTCATCTATATCTCTGGAATAATCAGGATACTTGTGACAGATGGATTATACGTATGCAGTGACCTCGACCTGTATGGTTCAGTGAGTTTATCCGTGTTCGTCATAATTTACGGATGGGTAAATTATGGACACGAAATTTGATTTCGTGACGGATATGCCTGGACCTAGAGAGTCTCACTAATGAGATATACTCGTAGAGCACTAGGGCAACAGTTATGAATAATACGAATTATTTATAACTCGTTTAAATGGTTAAACGAAAAATACATGCTATCAGGACTTGATCGTCATTCCCGAATTAATGTGTATTTGTATTTAATATTTGATATTATTAAATACACATTAGTAAAATATCAAATTGTGATATTTGACATATATCATTAATATATGTATTTGAGATATTTATTGTAAATATAATACATATATTTGAGATATTTATATTTATTATTTAATTATTTAATTTTTAAATAATTAATTAATTAATATTACAAATATCTTAAATTAATGATTTGCTTTATTAAAGTTGGAAAATGACTTCTTGCCATTGGAACACATTTTAGTATGCTTTATTAATGGATAAATGTTATCTAAATATTTAGCTATATGTGTGCTAATTATAATTCAACAAAAATCAATTGTTAATTTGTTTTTGTTGCAAAATCGGCAGCAATCAAAAAATAAAATAAAAAGTTGTTTTTTGGTTTTTCATAAGTTTCCAGTGAGCAAAAGAGACATTCACGCAAGCTTAAAAAGGGGAGCAAAATTATTTTGTTTCTAGTTCACGTTTCCAGTAAGCAAAACGTGAAGTTTCAAAACAAATATTACAAATAGAATTGAGAGAGCATTGAAGGAAAACAAAAAGAAACCTTAAAGCTTTTGAAAATTTTGTAAGTATTTTTGATTTCCTTCAAGATAGAAATTAATTCTATTTATCTTATCTTCAATTGTGTTGCTAAGATTAATGTCTCTACTCTTTAGTTTGTAATTAAATTTGTTGGAAGCTTGTTGGATGTGATTAACATGTATATTTAATTTATAAAGCTAATTAGTGTAATTAAGCTTAATAAATTGATTAAAAATTAAAGTTGTCATTCTAGAGTTGTTTAGCCATTCATAATTAACCTAGAATTGTTATTGGGTAATTTCATAATGGTGAGAATTGATTGGTGTGGTAATTGATGGATTAAAGTGTTGAATTTTGTCAATTTAATGTAAATTGTGAAATTAGGGTTCTTAACCTAATCAAATTTCGGGGCTTTACATATATATGATATAATTTGATGTATATTTGATTTATGTCAAATTTGGGATTGATTGGATTTGATCTTGATGTGTTTTGAACAAATTGGGCCAAATTATAATTAATTAAAATTCTGGGTAGTTTTCATAATTTCTGGAAAATCTGGACTGTTTTCGTAAATTCTGAAAATTTTCTGGAATTTGTTGTAAATTCATGTATTTTATATGTATAAATTATTTTGGGTTGATTTGGAATCAATTAAATATGTATTTAATATTTGAAGACCAAAATAATTAATTTGCAAAACTTTGGGGTCAATTGGTAATTATGAGAAATCTGATTTCTTGGGTTGAAATTTCAGAATTTAAAATTGGTTAATTAAATAGATATGTTTATTTAATTGTTCAAAGATAAATTTTTGAAATCAGAAAAATCGATTTTCCGCGTTCCGCTGCGCCAACCCGTAATTCCTTTTAAAACCCCAACAAAACACGTGTAGGATGCCTATGCCCTGTACACAGGACTGACAGATCCTCTCTTGATACGCACTGGATATCATGAGCATCAGTTCACACCCAACGAACATTCAGAGGTCTGATCATGAATAGATCGGTGACGTGACCATCATCAAAGTGTGGAGGATAACTCATATATCCCACTGTAGTATCTCAAGTCGAAGGACCACTATGCTCGCTCAACTCGAGAAGATTCCTATTAACGTTGGTGTACCATATATGAGGAAATCTTCAATGAGTCGTTCAATGTTTATCAAATAAACACCTACATGTCTATATGAGTCTCCCGAGACTCATGATTTATTGGGATAAACCATCGGACCAAGTCACGATATACGACATGTACTGGTCTCAGCGGATTTACTAACCGACCCGTGTTAGTAAATCTTGGCCAGTAACTTTATTTAAGGATATACATCTTATAGTGCGCTTCCCAATGTCAATTACAAACAACGTTGTAACTGCGCACTACATTGTAAATCCTAGGGTCTTTGTCTAATACACACGTATCACTGTGGAGGCTGGATTTTGTCCGAGGTCCACAATCGAGAATTTATAGTTGGGGGCGCTAGCGATCCTGCAAAACAAAGGTAGAGTGAGCGGGAGTTTTGCCCACCGGTATGGTGGGTGCCGGGGGCACTCCGACGCTCAAGTCAGTGATGGAGACGAGCCGAAAGTAATGGAAAAGCAAGACTAGAGATTACCTTGATACTCGTGATCTGCCGTGAGGGCGGTTGATGTGAGATACTGAAAGCTATGGAGAGAATATGTTTGAACTATGAGAGTTGATTCTCCTTTCCTCTTGATACTCTTCGTTTATATACACACACCGTCGGGGGGTGTATTTACTGCTGTTTGATTGCTTTGTCCGTTGGGCGTCAGTTACGGATGACTCCATAAAGGGTGTTTATTGTGTTTGCCCGTTTGTTGGCTGGTAACGTTATGAGTGGTGTTCGCGAGCTTGGGCATTATGTGGACTGACCTTTAGAGGATCCTTCGGTTGTGGGTGATGGTGTGCACTGGGCTTGGGCCTGCGCCATGCCTTTGGGGTTTGATTAGAGTTTCAGGGGTATTTAGCGGTGGACCTGGAGCAAAAGGTCGAAATTTCCCTTGGCCCAAATTTGGCCCATACAGTTTGTCCTATACTCTCTAAGTCAATGAGTCATTGGCTTGGAGAGTACTTGACGCATGGGTCACCTAGGACGATGCCATATTATGTTGGTGTACTCGAGCGTTGATGCTGCCTTCTAATTGAACTAAACGAATGTCAAGTTATCAACTTGAGTCTACAAGAGCCATTGGGGAAGTACCCAGTCGTCCGAGCCAGATGATGGTCGGGATAATGAACTCGACTCTACTAGAGCAATTTTGGAAGTACCCAATCGATTGGACCAGATGAAGGTCAGAATATCAGTCATATTACATGTGCCTTCCATGTCTACAAGTTGACTCGAAATGAGTCAATGGGGGATATCTCAAGTCGACTGGACTTGATGAGGCCAGGAAGATAATATTCATACGACATGTGGAATCCATGTCTACAACTTGACTCGGCATGAGTCTATGGGGAATGTCCCCGGTCGACTGGACTTGATGAGTCCAGGAAGATATAAATCATACGACATGTGAAATCCATGTCTATGACTTGACTCGACATGAGTCTATGGGGGATGTCCCCAGTCATCTGAACTTGATGAGGCCAGAGAGATATAAGTCATACGACATGTGAAATCCATGTCTACAACTTGACTCGACATGAGTCTATGGGGGATGTCCCCAGTCATCAGGACTTGATGAAGGTTCATGGTAGTCTTTACTCTACTAGACCTTATGGAGGTCTATGAGAGTTTTCTCCTGATAAATGTCCAAGAGTCTCTCTTTCTCATACTACTAGAGCTGAAAATGGTCCAAGAGACTATGGTAGAATGAACTTGATGAATAACTATCAAGTTCATCATTCTACCCTCTACTAGGTTTGAAGAAGATCTTTGAGGGTTCTCACTCCTCATTATTTTGATGAAAGTCGATCGACTGGGCCCGATGGAGGGCCATTGGATTCTTCATACTATCTAATCTGATGAAGATCAGCCGATTGGATCTGATGGAGGTCCTGTCATATGAAGGCTTTGTCGAATGGATTCGTTGTCGGATGAGCTTGACGCTGTCCATGGAAGTGTATGAAACTTATGGTTTTCGAAGATTCACTAGCTCCATTCGACAAGTTGTGAGTTGACGTCCATTTACTAATTTATATATTTATTTCTCTTACCTCTGTCGTATCAAATGTGATCCTTTGGCCACACATTGTGCTGCAAATTTTGTTGAGTGGGCCATATGGTGACATTTTATAACCATGGGTGTTTTGTCTACTGGAGGCGGTCGGTTGTGTCGAAGTCCATGCAGTCACCCAATGCTCAATATAGTGCCGCGTCCAGCCTCATGCGCAAAGTAGAGTAGAATAAGACCAAATACAGGTATAAATATCCTTGAAGAATATAATTCCATGTACTATAGGCCCATGCTTACTTGAAGCCATTATCACCGTCTATACTAATGGGCCGACACTTAAAAGCCCAAAGAATGTTGATACCTCAAATTTTCATGGAAAATACTCAAGATAACCATAGGTCAAGTGGTTCACTCGATAAAACCTTATGTAAATTTGGGAGACTTTGGTGTGGTTTTAGTCTTATAGCAAGACAAATAAATTCGTATAAAGGAGACCACTCTACTCTCTGGATTCAAAGAAGCCCAAATCCAGGCCTTCAAAACCAACCTAAGAAGGGCAAATCCGACTATGTAGTCGAACTAACAGCTCATACTCCAAACAAAACAGCAGCCTAAATAAAGCACCAATTCACAGACCAAGCAAACCAGATGGGTAGCCTTACTCATATTTGAAGCGCTCCTTTCCGCGTCACTTGTTGTCGTTCGATTGTCCCCTAGGACTCAGCTCCATACGACAGATGCGTGAGGGCCACATCATCCGACCTAATCTTAAAGTCCTTTGCACGATCGATCAACGGGGAGTTAAGCATAGTGGTAGTGGCGCCGAGGCCGAAGGTGGCATGGAAATTCCTCACCGCTTACCCGAAATGCAGAAACTCAATTCATTTCCAAAATCCCACCACTTACTCTTGCTTCTTGCCTCTGTATTCTGTCGACTCAAAGAAGCTCTGGTTCCTTGGGGTCGCGGGTTCAATTCAACTTACAACCCTGAGTTCAGTTTGGTCCAGATCTGCGTCCGTGCGAGTAGTGGAGTGTCGTGTGGACTGGTCGTTCGACAGTTTTGCATCTGACTTGTGGAGTGGGTGTGTGGGTTCGTTTTATTCTTTGGGGAAGCTGCTTCAATTTCGAATGGGACTGCCCATGGCTGCGAAGCTAGGTTATTTGATTAGGGCACCTGACTTCTAATCAGGCGATTGCATTTGGCGTCGAGTGGACTCTTGTTGTCGAGTGGGAACGAATGCCTCTATTCTCTTGCGGTTGCTGGTCGTTTTAGGTTTCGGCCATAGTTGTTGAGTGAGGCGGTTTCGGTTACTCTCTGTGTACCGTGACTGCTTTCTTTCTTTTAATCCATTTGCAACAGACAATGTGGGAATTTGAGTTCAGTGTGTTGGACTGGTGAAGGTCGTCTCTCCTGCTTAATTTGAGAAGCTGAGATTGTGGAGTTTATTTCTATTGAGCTTTTGGGCTTTCTGTTTACTGCTTCTCTCTGGATGCGTTCTTGGTAGTTTTTGCACTGGTTTTGCAATCTTATACCATTGTTTTGCAAACATTCTCCTTGTCGACATTTTCATGTAGCGTGGGTCTTTAAACGCACTGTAGGTTGGAATGGATTCTTGACAAGATTCAGAAACTTCATCAGAGAGTCTTTCCTGATCTGTGAGATTTCGAAAATTGTATCTGCTCAGATAGATGATGTGGTGAGTTACAACTTGATTCTTCTTTCATACGTTCCACATCGAGCTGATCAGATTGCAATTCCAGTGGCTGCTCTGGAGAAGTTTCCGGATCTGGGAGGTGAACAGCTGGTGAAGACATGGCATCTTCGCCACCTTCCAGAAGATGACTATGATGGAGATATTTTGATTCCGGCTCTTTGTCACTGAGACATGGCATCTCTGAATCGGACTCGCCACAAGATATCAATTTGGATAAGGCAGACTCGACATCTTTAGTAGCAACAAACTGTATGGGTCATGTTGCTGTGAATGGCAGTGTGGGGGTTGAATGCTCTGCTGGTGAGGAGTTGGTGTGTAGTGTAAGGGCTGTTTCGCCTGTTGCTTGTGTTGCCGATAGTGGAAATATTTGTGGTACTGGCCCGTGTGAAATTGAATGCTTTAGTTGGTGGGCTTGGCGTATACCTCATGCGACATTATCGGCTCAAAGTCAGGTTTCAGCTTGGGCTTGCTAGCTGGGTCAACTGTCATGAAATGGACTTGGTAAGTTGGGGTGATCTGTATGTTGAGACGACGTAGGTGTTCAGGGTAGGCTGGTTGTGCTCGTCCTGTATCTCTAGGCTGGAGGGCAATCTGTTTTTGATCCATACGATTCAGCCGATTGATGGGCTGAGTTCTTCTTGTCGTATGAGGGAGATGAATATCTTTTCATGTCGAATGAAGAAGATGAAAGCTTAATCATGTCGTTTGAAGAATGAAAGAATAGCTTCCTATGTCGTCTGGAAGAGTCAGCAACCATCCAATGCAGACAGAAGTGGACGACATTTCAACGAGGTCGTTTGAAGGAAATGAAAAACATGTCGTATGATTGTTCTTCTAATTAGTGGGATAACAATCCTTCTGCTTGGTTCGAGCGAGTTGATATTCCTTCCATGTCATATGGATCAGTAGTCCGAAGAAGATGACCTTATATCTATGTGGTAGAGATGGTAAATCATACATATCATCTGGAATAATAACTATGTTCTTCGTCGTTTGGAGGAGATGTCAATCTTTGTATGTTGTGAAGAGTTAACGACCACCTTGTCGTATGGAGAAAAAAGACTATCCTCTTATGTCTTTTGAGGAAGATACCAATCATTACATGTAGTATGAAGTCGTTAGCAATCTATTTTGTCATATAGGAAATTGGTTTATGTTTTATCTGATGGTACCTCAGTCAAGCTAAGTCTTCTTCCATCTCATGTCAGATGAGATCTTAAACAGGTGTTATGTGGGGTGTCGAGTAAAATCTTTAACAAGTGACAAGCTACATAAAGTAATATCAATTGGGACATCCTCAATAACACTCTAATATCGAGTAGGACATTCCTAACAAGTTATATGCCAGACATTGTTAATGTCGACTGAGCCATCCAAAACCAGTACCTAATTGTACCTAGTTGTAAATCGTTGTGTCGATTGGGACACCCATAGCATACTACAAATTGTAATACCAACTATGATATCTATCACAAGTCTCATGTCTTTCTAATGTCGATCGGGACATTACTAAAAAAATAGAAGCCATACCCGGCAATGCTAACTGGGATGTCCACGCCAAGACTTCATTCGGGTACCGTCGTTCGGGACACTTCCCTCATGCCAGTTTCATATCACCAGTGGTAAATGGTAGGAAATACAATTCCATTGAAGGGAATGACTAACCGCGATTAGTCTACTGGTGGGATATGGCTTCTTCTTTGGTGATTCTGTGGACGGTCGTCTGATGGTGGATTTCTGCTTGCCCCATTGTGAAATGCTTCTAATAGATCATACCAAAATTTTTGGATTTTTAGGGTGACCCGTAGCTTCAGGCCTTTAGGAGGTTGAAGAAATGTGCTCCAATATTTGTAATTATCTTTGGAGGTTGGCAAATTAGGTGATCATAAGATCTGAAGTCCGTTCGTTGTGCGACGCCATATAAGTATGAGTGTCTGAAAGGATCGTAGATGGAGAAGTCTTTACATGCTTTGTATCGCTATGGCCCCACGGTGGGCGCCAAATTATGGAGGCTGGATTTTGTCCGAGGTCCACAATCGAGAATTTATAGTTGGGGGCGCTAGCAATCCTGCAAAACAAAGGTAGAGTGAGCGGGAGTTCTGCCCACCGGTGTGGTGGGTGCCGGGGGCACTCCGACGCTCAAGTCAGTGATGGAGACGAGCCGAAAGTAATGGAAAAGCAAGGCTAGAGATTACCTTGATACTCGTGATCTGCCGTGAGGGCGGTTGATGTGAGATACTGAAAGCTATGGAGAGAATATGTTTGAACTATGAGAGTTGATTCCCCTTCTCCTCTTGGATACATTCGTTTATATATACACACACGCGGGGGGTGTGTTTTTGATTGCTTTGCGTCGTTGGGCGTCAGTTACGGATGACTCCATAAAGGGTGTTTATTGTGTTTGCCCGTTTGTTGGCTGGTAACGTTATGAGTGGTGTTCGCGAGCTTGGGCATTATGTGGACTGACCTTTGGAGGATCCTTCGTGGGGTGATGGTGTTCACTGGGCTTGGGCCTGCGCCATGCCTTTGGGGTTTGATTAGAGAGTTTCGGGGGTGTATTTAGCGGTGGACCTGGAGCAAAAGGTCGAAATTGCCCTTGGCCCAAATTTGGCCCATACAGTCACTAAACCGAATTTAGTTTCAATCTAATCGTAATTAGATATCTAATCGCAATTAGATCGAATATGTGTATAAAAGACAAGAGGTGCTACCATTAAATAAGTAATATTATGGAAAACATAATTATTCGTATTTATGAATCAGACATAAATACGATCCGAATTGGCACTTTGAGCACAAACCCTAACAAGAAGAATGCCAAAATAGCGAGATCATTGCATAAGAAGGTTCAGCTGCAAATAGAGAAGAAGAATGAGCAGTTTGCATCCCAGGCAAACAAAGGAAAAAACGTGTAACCTTTCAACCTACAAATTGGGTTTGAGTTCACATAAGGAAAATACAATTTCGAGATTAAAGAAGATCCATTTGCAACATCGAGGAGATGACTTATTCCAGATCCATGAGATGATTAATGATAATGCCTACAAAGTGGATCTTCTTGGTGAGTATAATTTATCTGTTATTTTTAATATTTTTGATCTATATCCCTTTGATGCAGGTTCAGATTCGAGGTTGAATCTTTTTATGTAGGAAGAAAATGATGGAAATCAAACTATGGATTCAAGTGCAGATCAAGATATTGGGCCGAGTGTTACTGACTAAGGAGCTCAAGATCCTTTGCATGTTCCAAATGGGCCTAATACTAGGTCAAGTTGCAAATAACTAGGACCAATCCAATTGAGGACTTGCGGGTTTATTGGGCCTTGGAGTGGGCCTTCACCTATCTAGGCTTAGTTGTTTTATTTTCTTAATTCTTTTCATATTATTTGGTGTCGAGAGCTTAGTTCCAAGACAAGTTTGATCTATCTTACTTGTTTTTATTCAATTTTTTTTTTCTAATTTGCGTGATATATATAAAATAAATTATTGTTCTTACATGTTCTTCAAAATTAGATTGTATTTTGCTTATTTCTTGTTGATTTTGCTTGCCTCCTCTTCAAATTTTTGTGTGGTCTTACTTTTCTTTGCACGTGCTTTGATAGAGTTTTCTTTCCTTTTTCCTTTATGGTAATTTGCGATTCTGGATTTTGACAAAATACCTAGCTATATCTTGCCTGTTTAATATGTGTTCATTGAGTATTTAAGGTTGCTTTGCATGCAATTGATTGTTCATTTTAAAAAAAAATAAGAATTTTAATAATTTAATAATTTAATTATAAATTTATGTATTTATAATTAAAAATTAATTTTTATTAATAAAAATTAGGCACGGACGTGAGACTTTTTTATATAAGCGTGACTCGAACTATAAAAATTTACTCTTGGTCTGGATTATAACCCATCGGATCTGGCCTAATTCGAACTTTTCTGCCACTGAGTAAGTACAAATAGAGCCACCCTTTTAGGAGTAATTCTTTGGTGCAACAGAGGTATGAGTGACGTGGTACCACCAACGAATTGAAAAATGACATGTATAATTTAATATCTATTTTTTAGTTGTTTTTTAATTTTTTAACACGCGTGATAATGAATGATTAACTTATTGATGGTGGTGCATTTATTATGTTACTGTTTTGCCCAAAAGAGTAACCTTTGAAACCGGTTACCGGTAAATTCACAGTCACGTCAAGAGTTCGCCAGGGTGCTAACATGTCCAATCACGTGTCTTTGACTTTACCAGCTGCGTGGCAATTTTCTATTAGTTATTAAAAGTGACACGAAACCAATGCGGAGCACAAGATCAAAGAAAACTCCTCTGAAAAATTGGATGCCGATCACTGACCCACAGTAAGAAGAAAAAGAGCGCTTTTTGGAATTTTTTTTTTTTTTGAAAACTTCAAAAACGTCGGTGTTAAATCATCTCTCCCGAGGAATATATAAACTCGAACTCAACATCCGATAACAAAATCACAAGCCCTTTGGATTATAAATCAGCTGCAGCAGCACCCGACCAAAACTCGATTAAAAAAAAAAAACAACACGCTTTCGGATTCCACAAACCCCTCTCAGCTCATTTTAACTCAACTCTTAAGCAGGTATAACGCTTCAATCTGATGCTTGTTCTTTTGTTTTTGTTTTTTTAAAATTCTATTTATTTCGTAATTTACTTGTTGTAACAAGCTAACCTGATCTAGCTGTTAAAGTACTGTGTTAATTGATGTTGTTTTGGTTTTTGGGTTGATGGGGTTTTGGTTTTACAATTATACTGATATAGGTTTTGGTTTATTTTGATTTTTGTTGTTGGAAGGTTTTTGTTTTGTGTGGCATATGGGTGTTTATTTGTTTTGATGATTTGTCTTGCTGTTTATTTTGGGGTGGTTTTGTTGAATTTTGTTTTGTTTGATGATTTTAAGTGTTGAATTTTTTAGCTTTGAGGGGTTTTGTGGGCTCAGGAATTTGGGTCTTTGTTAGGAGCTGTGAAGGGTGTAATTTGTAGAGATTGTGTTATTGTTATTTGATCATGTACTTTGTATCCAGAAATTTGTTTGCTTTGATTGATTTGTGCTTTCTTTTAGGATTATACCTTTTAGGGAGGCCTTTGATTGCAATTAATATTTCTTCAAGTTTTTTAAAATATGATTCAGAATTTTCCGATTGGCTTATGGTCTTTTTAGAAAATTAGAAAATATTTATTCCTTTTTAATTAATTGTGTATGCTGGGAGAGTTTGTGTTTGGGTATCTCTGTCTTTAATATATGTCTTTGCTGGAAAATTTTGTTTGATCATGTTCCTTTGTATCCGGAAATTTGTTTGCTTTGTGCTTTCACCTAGGATTATACCTTTTAGCGAGGACTTGGATTGCAATTGGATATTTCTTTAAGTTTTTAAAATATGATTCAGAACTTTCCGATTGGGTTATGGTCTTTTTTTAATTAATTGTGTTTGCGGGGAAAGTTTGTTTTTGGGTATCTCTGTCTTTAATATATCTCTCTGCTGGAAAAAATTGTGTGTATGCATTCTGCAAAAGTGTCTTAAGTATTTTATGCATATATTTCATGCTTCTAAATTCTGTTAGATGTCTCTTGAATGCTTACTGATTTTGATTTTTTTTTTTTTAGGAAAAATGATTAAGCTATTCAAAGTCAAGGAGAAGCAGAGAGAAATTGCAGAAAATGCCAATGGGAAGACAACCGTCAAGAAGCTAAGTGCAGGAGAATTGCGTCTTCATAGAGGTTCTGTCATACACCCTCCATTGGCTCTATATTTAACTCAATACTTTTATTGTCAACTCATATTTATGCCAGGTGGTGATGTTGATGCATCCTGAGATCATCAACCGGTTTCAGGAGAAAACTTAGATTCGTTTTAACTTCTTTAACATCTTTAATTGTCATTGTTTTGTAATATTATTACTTTCAATCAATTCCAGACATACTATGCCGTGGATGATAAGGAGACAATTTTGGTTATCTGCATCCTGTTCATGGTGTTTTGTTTCATTTAGGTACTGCACAAATAGAATTCAAGCAAGGAAAAAGGAAAATGTTTATATTTTCTTCTCATGCTTCCTGACATCCGAGTAATAATTTTGATCTCAATTTTCCTACTACTGGCTATGCTCTATGGACACCAATAAGTTATAATTTTGATTTCAATTCCTGAAACCTAAGCACATGAAATTTACACTCAATTAACTTTGATTCTTCCAGTGAAGTAACACAGTTGAGTTCCAATTCAGTTTTTTTTTTATGTTTCTCATCTTGCAGACATCAGTGAACTGAACCTACCAAAAACTTGCAACATAACATTTCCCAATGGCAAGGATGACTTGATGAACTTTGAGGTTTCCATTAGGCCCGATGAAGGATATTATGCGTAAGTATTCCCTTGCCCGTTCCTTATTTTACCTATTATAGTTTGCGAGCATGATATTTAACTTAAATTTCATTGCACAACTGCTTATATTCTTAATTTTAATCTTTAAAAACCTGGCTCTACCGTTCCGTGCTATGGAGAATCTACTGTTGGATCCTGCTGCTGCTTTACTTGCATCAAATAAGAATAACTATTATGTGAAAGTGAAATGCTTTTCTCTTGGTCTATGTTATTATCTTTTGCTATTTTAAGTGAGTGCAAGTATCAAGTGCTTACCTAGTTTTTATTTTTGTTCCAGAGGTGGTACATTTGTGTTTACTTTCCAAGTATCTCCCATGTACCCTCATGAGGCACCAAAGGTTAAGTGCAAGACAAAGGTAAATAAGCATATCTTGTTTGCACATGGTTTATCTGCTTATCTTCTTGCTTTCTTGCTAACAATATTGCATGATTGTTGGGTATATACATGTATTTCAACCAGTGGATTGCATTTGCAGGTGTACCACCCCAATATCGACTTGGAGGGAAATGTCTGCCTCAACATTCTAAGAGAAGATTGGAAACCGGTTCTGAATATAAACACTATCATTTATGGACTCTTCCATCTTTTCACGGTATTGAATTTTCTTTCTCATGGCAACTAAGTTGTTCCTTTTGTATAGTTATACTCAACTTTGTAATTCTGTGCAGCAACCCAACTATGAGGATCCTCTCAATCATGAAGCGGCTGCTGTTTTAAGGGACAACCCAAAGCTGTTTGAATCCAATGTTAGAAGGGCAATGGCTGGTGGATACGTGGGGCAAACCTTCTTCATTCGGTGCATATAAAACTGCTTATGCTGGAAAAACCTATTGCTTTAAGGTCGGGCTGTAAATTCGGTCACAGGGCTTCTATTTTCTAGTGATCTTTTTAGACAAAAAAATTCTAAGAATCATGCAAAGGGAGAAAAAGGGTGTTTGTATGCTTCTGTAACTCTGTTATGTGTTTGTGAAATTGGCTGGTAACAGAATTATCTTCTTTTTTTTCATGTGAATCAATTGGGATATGCTGCAACTTTGGACACCCTAGTGTACTTGAAGATTTTATTTTGTTGGATTAAGAACTGTACTAAAAAGTCAATTGAAATTTGTGTTTTCTCGATCTCCTATTAAAGTACACACACGTATGTATGTAATCTTTTTCTCTGATAGCAAGATAATATTCTCTATTTTCTTTACATGATTAAATTCTGAAAACACAAAAGGGATAGAAACAAGCAAAATCAACAATATAATTATTTAATGTGATGATACAATCATGAAAAAATCTGTATGGATGTAAACAAATGCAACTATAAGACATTGAATTGAAAGGAAACTTGCCAGTTAAAATGGGAGATACGGGTGCAATGAGCTGAAAAAAATGAAGAGGCACAACAGCTATCCAAAAACTATGAACACATGATATCTGAAGACCACAAAACAAACTAAACTATATTAGGATGGGCAAACCTCTTGACTATGGCAGCCATATACGTTCCCTGATGCTCAGCGAGAGCCAACTCTGTTTCGGTTGGCTCCCTTGTGCCATCGCCAGAAAAAACTCCTGCACCATAGGGAGAGCCTCCTCTCAGGGAGTCCATTGTGAACATTCCAGCACCAAAGGTGTAACCAATGGGAACATAAACCATCCCTTGGTGTGCTAACTGGGTGATCGCTGTCCACCTGCAATACAAACATAACAGATTATATCCGTAAAGGTATCGAAACAACCATGACCAAAGAGAGTAGTCCCTGAAATGGGAGGTTTTCCATCTATGTTAGGGATCTAACATAGATATTGTTAGGACAAGCAAAGATGCATCGGTGTAATCATGTAACTTAAAAGCAGTAGCAGAAAAATTCAGAACATTGATAGAATGAAAGCTTAGAATACAGTGTTCATTAGGTTTGGATGAAAATCTGAGGACAATTCTTACACAAGAAACAAGACGATATAACCTTAATAAGTCTTCAGTGAGATGAGAGAGATCTTTATATGGAAGTTAAAGCTTAACTCTGAGATATTCACATGACCTTTTCATTCTAAGCCCTCGAGCTTCATAGTAACATAAAATTGTCTCTGTCAAGAGTGAAAGCAATTAACACACAGAGAAAGGAAAATGGACAATTAGGGCGAAAATCCTTAACCTCACAACATCTATTCCCCTCTCAGTTTGAAATATTTGCAACTGACATACAAAGAATCCAAAGAAATAAGTACCATAAGTACAGAAAATTGTCTTGCAAAGTACATGATGATACATATCTAGTGTGCTAAACCTCAAGGGCTTTTGCAATCCTAAACCTCCAAATTTTCTAGCAACAGGAATCAAAGTTATCAAAAACAGAATGCTCAAACTAGCATTTCTTCAAAGCATATCCATGATCAAACATTAGCCACATAAAAAGAGCAAGACAATCTATAAATTCTGAGGTTAAAATCAAGCAAAAAGTAACCAAAATAGTGTACTCACGCCGTGGTCTCTTGTCCACCACCCTGTGTCCCAGTACTCACAAAGAATCCAGCAGGCACGCCAGCAAGCAACTGCTGCTCCCACAAGGGAAATGTAGATTCAAAAAAAGCCTTCATTTGTGATGCCATGGATCCAAATCTTGTTGGGAACCCAAACAACAAACCATCAGCAAGAACCAAATCATCGACAGATATTACAGGCACCTCATTGCCCTTCTTGGGCACCTTCATCTGCTCCAAAGTCTCTGTTGACAGTGTCTCTGGGACTCTATACAAAACCCCTTCAACACCATCAATAGAATCCACTCCCTTCTTCATTCTTATTGCCAACATCTCCACATGGCCATACATTGAGTAAAAAACTATGAAAATTTTTAGCTTCTTCACTGCTTGTGCTGTCATGTTTGTGCTTGTAAGTTGGTTTTGGTCAAGATTAGGGTTTTCTCCATCTGGGTTTGAGGGAGCTTGATCTATGATATCAATTGGAATCCTTTTCTTGCTTGGAAAACACCCACCTCCTTTTCCCATGTAAACTTAATATTGAATCTTGAAAATTAACAAAACTGCTTCAAATATGGAACACAAAGCATAATGATCAGAGATTAGGTGACAAGATAATTGAATAAAGATTGTGAATTTTTATCAAGCTGTATATAAATAATTAATATGATATAATATAAACAAAAAGAATGGCTGCAGAATGAATCTGGATGAAAATGGAAACTCGAGTTGGGTATGTGAGTGAACTATTGAGTTGACTTTCCTTTTGAGCTGGCTGTTGGTCTGTAATGGCTGGCATTTCTTGAAAGGTAAACGTCCGCGTTTTGTTTATTGAAAGGTAAATTCTGAACTTTTTTTTCAAAAATTTCTAGGCGCCATCTCTATCAGTCACCATTATATAAATGCAGCATTATTTGGAAACTTGTGCTGCACTAATCGTATAATCATATGATTATGACACGTGTGTGTATGTTTTGTAGAGGGTTATATTTTCGAATACCCCCTCGGAGGTATGGTCTATTTTTAGAATGAAAGAATATATTTGTGTATTATCAGATACCTCCCTATAGTATAAGGGTGGCAACGGGCCGGGTCGGGCCCGGGCTTGTCAGGCCAACAAAAAAAGCCTGGGCCCGGGAAAAGCCCGGCCCGGGAGTCTTCCGGGTCGGGCCGGGTTCGGGCCCGGGCTTTTTTTGGGCCTGAAATTTAAAAAAAAATATATTTAAATATAAAATACATTTACACTATATATAAAGACAATTTATAAATAAATCACAAGTTTCATTGATAAATTAACAATTTAAATGCTAAAAACAAATAAAATTGATACAAACATATTAAAATATATATATATATATATATATTTATTTATTTATTTATGTTTTTTTTTGGGCCCTGGCCCTGGCCCGAGCTCGAGCCGGGCTTTCATTTTAAGGCCCGGCCCGAGCTTTTTCCACCTCGGGTCGGGCCAAAGCCCGGCCGGGCTTCGGGCTTTTCTGCCACCCCTACTATAGTATGACTCCATTTAAAATATATGAAGTAGTGGAGATAGGAGTGGCAATGGACGGCCGGACCCGGGCTTATCTAGCACAATTTTTATTAATAAAAAATTAAATATATTTTATTTTTTCAATAAATATTTATATATATATAATTTTTTCAATATGCACTTGCACGTCATACGTACACGAATATGACCGAAATCGAGATAGAGTCAATTTTACTGATTTCTTTTTAATTTTTTTATTGACTTTTCATCTAATATAACAACATCAACCCCATGCCGTTCCTATTGAATATGGAATTAAAAATAGATTTAAACATGCTGTTATGAAATTAGATTTTTAACCTAACAATGTCTCTCACTATTTTACATAATACTGTAATCCACAACGAAAAACTAGAATTTAATAATTGAATTGAATTCCATAGTGGGAAGTGAACCTCATGAATATATTTCGGCTAACAGCTTTGGCACATTCTCGTCTATGTATATTCACAAATAGATAACCTATTGTCATTCACACTCACTGGGACTTCTGATTTTGGTTATGAACTGTGTCTTATTCTCATAGCTTTGGCACGATAAGAATGAGGCGTATTCAAAGCTACACTTATCAATGATAAATTCAAGATACTGATGTAACCCTGACAGTTTTAACATGTTCAAGATTCCATTTTCACTTAAATTTATCTCTTATAGTATAAGTTCTACTAGCGCAAGCAAACTACCATCAGCTATACCTACATAGCTTTAGCACGTTGTAGGTACAATATAAGAAATTGTCATAATTTGTACATGGGTAAGTTTGATTGAGAAGTAAAGTTTTGTGGGTTGTTGCCATGATTATGGGTGTAATAAGTCATGTTGTATGTTGAGGAATATGAGGATAATATGGAAATTTGAAGTTTCCATGAGTGAAGGTGAATGGGTTTTTAGAATAAATATTTACCAATAAACTTAATTAGATTAGTAATGTACACAAAAGACAAGGGATAATACCATTAAATAATTAATATTATAGTAAATAAAACTGTTCGTATTCATGACAAGGTTAAAAATACGATATGGATTAGTACTATGAGCACCAACCGTAATAATTTCTCCCACTTAATCCAATGTCAATCCATATTATCGTATACACATACCAATGTGTATTACATATATATATGGCCCCTCAAAAGTTTACCCAAAACTTAAGAAGTATGCATTAGAGAGTAGACTCGCTGTATAATGATCGATTTGTCTAAAGAAACGCAGATGTCTCATGTACTAAAATTACTAATACAATGTAGAACTAATATTCCACATCATTAGTCCTCAAATGTATTTATGATATTGTGCTTTAGTCACTAAGTTATCCAAGTAATTAAGGACTTGGTCCATAATTTTTTTTGAGACAATTACTACTATAAGTACAACACCAATATTAATACTTCTAATTTATAATGTCACTTTGTAACAACATAAGTCTATACTTTTTAAGTTATAATTAATTCCACTTATACAATGGAATCAACTGTGACACTCTCAATGTATCTTTTCTGACTCTTAAGATATAGACAATATATTGTCTTCATTAGACTCCAAGTCTAAACCCATAGACCCTAATGATTGTAGATATTTATCTCCATAAATTGGAAACTTATTCTTTATATCTCATAGATATCCCAGAAAATGTTTCATAACCATCTTATGGTTTATCATATCAAAATAACTCATAACTTTTTTGATCAAATTGATATGTAATGTTATACATGACATATCATTTATTATACAGTCACCCAATGACACATAAAATTGATTAGATATTCTAACCAATATCCATTTCAATTGAAGAATCATCCCCATCGATGGATGAATGCTAAATGTATAAAAGACATACTAATTATCCTACAGTTAAATTAAATGTCATACAAATATTCAACATGTATCCTTTATTAGGTCACATCTAATGTACGACTAATGAGAGCATTTCATGAGTTTCTTAGTTTTATATTAAATATAAAACTTTATATCAAATATAACAGAAAGTACTCCCACTATAATCATGAAGAATAGTAAGCTAATATAATATATCATTTTTACTTTAATAATGAACATATTACTAAGATATAATACTTGGAGAAAATATTACACACTCCCACTGACCCTGTTGAAACATTTGTATTCTCTAAGTTTTTGATATAATCAGACATTCTGATTATTTAATCAAAGTAGAGATTACATTTCCGGAAAACTTCATTTGAGTCTACAAATAGACTCAATAGGCTAGTATACTAAAATATAATTTTGGTAACAAATTCAAAAATTATTCCATAATAGATCTCTTCAACTAAGAAATCTATTTAGGAATATAATTTTGTATTCTCTAGCCAAACTTACGATTTTAGAACAAACATTTACCAATAAATCTTAATTGTACTAATAACATGACTAGATAAACGTTTCCTCAAAATTTACTGTAAATTATTGAGTATAATTTTTCACAATTAGTCAGATAATAAAGGTCAAATCTTTAATAGCTTACTATGCTCTTGTTGTGTAAACCATTTACAGCAATTATGAAAAATTCATACGGGATGCACAATCAAGTTCAAAATCTTGATTGTAATAACCTAGAACAATCTTAAATTTATGGTCCTATTCAAATATGGAATTTGATATCAGATATCAACTCCACTATAAGTTACAAGATTATTTTCTACAAGAAGAAAACATCAGAACCATCAAGAATAAGATATTTAACAAATGGTTATGATATCATATTTTATCTATATGGAAGGTGTATCTTAGGGTCTTTCATCTAATTAATTATGTGGTTCTATTCATAGTCTATCATTTACTGTATTGACTTCTGATGGAGAAAATGGTGGAGAAAGCTTATAAAATTTCTATAAATAGAGGTGCTCTACACCTCATATTCTTTAGTCTGATTTCCACAATTCTCTCTGAAAATTTATGGAGTTTCAGCTCTTGTGTGTTTTATTTTTTTAAAGCTCTTGTAATTTCTTTTTCTTCTAGTAATAAAATTATGTGTGTTTTTATTCAAATTATGATTAGTTAATTTTTTTTTGTTGGGGTAAATGGTGAAGCTTTTAATATAAAAATTTAGATTAATCTCACTTATATTATAATATATAAATTATAATCTAATGATTAATATTTAATTTAAATCTGGATTACTTATTGACAAACTTCGTTACCGCCTATATGGCTGCTTTTATTTATTTGACATAATTGAATACCTAAATGGACTTGTTATAGACAAAGTTATCACCGCCTTTATGATTGGTTTAAATGTTTTGGCATAATTAATTCCTAAAATAAATAAATTGAGTAATAATGATAATTTATTTATTATAAAAAGTGAGATTTATAAATTTGAAATATTAAAAGTGGATCCCCTATCCCCAATATTTTATTTTATTGTTGCAGTTTAAATTAAATTTTTTAATCACTTCAAACAATCCAACATTTTTATTTTTCACCCAAATTATTATTTTATCTTATTAAATTTATTCCCTGTGAATCGACTCCTGTCATACCGAGTTATTTTATTACTTCCACACTCATATACTTGGGAGTAAAGAACCATTTTTTAAGCGTGTCAAGTTTTTGGCGCCGTGGCCAGGGAATATAATTTAGTAGATAAAATAATAATTTAATATCCTTGTATATATTTTTATTTTCTATTATTTTATTTATTTTGTTTGTATTTTATGTATATCATTTTTTAACACTATATTTATATATTTTTTATCATTTATTTTAACTTTTTTTTTCTTTCGTTCAATTGTTTTCTAATTTTTCTTTTTGTAAGTATTTTATTTCCATTTTTAAATTTGAGCAAATAGTCTGCATTTAGGTTGCATGAGACTTTAGTCTTGATCATATAGCGATAGATTAAGTAGAGTGTCTCAATTACCTTCATCGTAAGTCAAAATGGTCGAGAACCAAAATGAAATTCCACCAGCCCGAGTTGAAAACCTTGTTGATCAGGAAGAAAATGAGTCTCAACATGGTGATCTTAATCATCCTAGGACACTCAGACAATTCATGAATCCCGCTAAGACATGATCACCATCTTGTATTATTTTTCACCCAGATGCAACACGTTTCAATTTTAAACCAGATGTCATCCAACGTTTACCCACATTCCACGGTCTAGAATAAAAAAAAATCCTTATTAGCACTTAAGGGAATTTGAAGAGGTATGTAACACTTGCACATACCAAAATCGCAGCATGAATATAGTTCGACTCAAGTTTTTTTCCATTTTCTTTCAAGGATAAAGCTAAAATTTGACTGCAGATGCTTAGGTTAGGATCCATCAGAACATGGGATGATTTGCAAGAATAATTTCTAAAAAAATTCTTTCCTCATCACATGACGAACTCCTTTATGAGAAGAATCACAACTTTCACACAAGAGTCGGGGGAAACACTTTACCGATATTGGGAGAGATTTAAAGAGATGTTGAATGCTTGCCCACATCATGATTTTGAAATATTGAGGCTGGTCGCCTACTTCTACGAGGGTCTAACACCCCAAAGTAGACAAGTAGTGGAAATGGTGTGTAATGGTGAATTTAGGGACAAAAATCCCAAATATGCACTAGATTACCTAGAACAGATAATAGATAATGCACAACAATGAGACACAATTGGCACTTATGAGTTATTTATAAAACAACAGCCATCTGGTAGAGATATGTTTAACCTTAGGGAAGACCATGACATTTATGCTAAATATGCATCTCTAGCTAAAAAAGTCGAGGCATTAGAAATAAGGGAAAATGATCATGTCAAGTCAATTCAAGAAGTCACGTGTCAAATCTATAATTCAAATGAACATGTCACACAAGTTTTCCCAACATTGCCAGCACTGCAAGAATGTCTTTATGACCAAGTCAGTTCTATAAACACTTTCAATAGACTAAATCCAAACTCATACTCCCAAACCTACAATTCTGGTTGGAGAAATCATCCAAACTTCAATTGAAGGAATGATAATCAAGCACAACCATCGCAACAACCTCCCCAAGTACACCAAAATCTCCCAAATTCCTAAAATTATGCACCATATGTCCCACCACATAGGAAAACCCTTGAGGATACCTTGTATGCATTCATTGAGAAACAAGAAGTTATCAATAACCAAAATGTGCAAACATTGATTGATCTTAAAGATACTTTCTCCAAAATCACATTTGCATTGTCCATTAATGAGAAAGGAAAGTTTCCTGCACAACCACATATAAACCCCAAGAGTCATCAAAACCCTCACGAGGGTAGTTCTGGTAGTCAACACGTCAAATTTGTTATTACTCTTTGCAGTGGTAAGGTCATCCACAAACCTATTCTTGAACCTCGCGAAGTTGAAAATAAATGAGATTCAGAGGGTAAGGAAGGGGTTGATGAACCATTACCTAACATTGATGATAATAATTTTTCTCATGCACCTCTATTTCCTCAAGTATTAAAAAATAAAGAAATTGAATCATTCCTCAGAGATATATGAAATATTCAAACATGTGGAGGTCAATAATCATTTGTAAGATGTCATCCAACATATACCATCTTATTCCAAATTTCTGAAAGACTTGTGCAACGTTAAAAGAAAACATCAGGTAAGAAAGAAAGATTTTATAGTTGAACAGATAAGTTCCATTCTCTCAACCAATAATGCAATAAAATACAAGGACCATGGTTGTCTAACTATTTTATGTATTATTTAAAATTGAAAAATTGAACATGTTTTGCTTGATCTTGGAGCCAGTGTCAATTTGCTTCTATTTTCGGTTTACCAACAACTTAATATTGTGAGTTAAAACCAACCTCAACTACTATTTTATATGCCGATAGATCAGTCAAGGTATAAAAAGGAATTGTGGAAGACGTGTTATTACAAGTCGATAAATTCATATATCATGTGGATTTTATTGTCTTGGAAACACAAGATATAACAAACAATTATAAGCCAATTCATGTAATATTTGGTCGCCCATTTTTAGCAACCGTTAACGCTTTAATTAATTGCAGGAATGGAATCATGAATTTATCTTTTGGTAATATGACGTTGGAGCTAAATGTTTTAAATATGTGAAACCAACCATACGATGAGGACAATGAAGACGAGAGCATAGAACTAATTGAACCAATTATGGAGGAATATATTTAGGGAAGTATATCTGATCTTAGGAAAATTTGTACAACCAATTTTCTTGAATCAAATACATAATTAGATTCAGATATTCCAAATAATTTTTTACTTAGTTTCACACAAGTACTGGAAGATGATGGAGAGAAGCAAAATTTTGAGGAACTAGGAATTATGGAAGAAGAAAAATATGAGGAAACACCTAATTTGGAATTGAAGACTTTGCCAGAAGGATTGGAGAATCCATTTCTTGGAGATGAACAAACTTACCCTGTGGAAATTTCTTCATCTCTCACAAACGATCAAGAATGAAAAATACCTCCATACTGGAGTCATCAAGGCATAGAAGAAACTCTCGTAAAACTCCACAATCATTTTCCTTCTCTCCCTAAAAATACTCTGATGAAAATTTACAAAGCACGCAATGAAAGAACGAGGCTTCTTATGATCTATGGTATTCCTAGTGATATTCGTTGGGTAATTGAAACAAGGATTCGATTGGCAGGTGAGTCATCTGAATCTTTCATTTCTTACATGTCTGGTTTAGGGAAAAATACCTATGCTAAAAATGAAGAGCTAAACAATTAGATGTTTTTATAAATGTGCACGCTGGATGTGCAACATTCGTTGTCGTTCTTTAGGAATGATGTCTGACAATCATGAAGATAAAATTCTATTCACTAGAGATGGTTTGAGTAATGAGTCTTTAGATGATATATCATTGACTATTGAGATGCATCCTATTGGACATGTTCATCGAGTGATTCACAATTTGTATACACAATTTCAAAAAGAAAGACAACAATACAGTCTCGGGAATCTGACTTTAAAAGACCCTGTTTGCCAATTTATAAGAAAATTAGATGAGAAGCATATCCCCAACCCATAGAGGGCATTCAAGCTGTTACTGGACGTAAGACTAAAGGAAAATGTGAGCCACAATTACAACTACCAGTACGTATTGTTTCAAATTATTAATTTGATTTCCTTTCTTTTAAATTACTATTTTGATTTCATTTACTTACCAACAGTATCTAAATTTTTTGACTTTCATGATCCATTTTACTGTTCATCCGACAATTATCATTTTGTAGGTGCTAGTGCATTTATTACTCACCTTTTTCAGGATCTATAAATTCAGCTCGTCATTTCTCTATTTGACACATTTAGAAGAGAGAGAACAAAAATGGAGACAACTTCAAGAAGACGAGTCACTAATATTGATGTGTTTTGTGGAACTAGCTATGGAATTAAACCAGAATTTGTTGAGGTTGTAAAAGAATTGGGTGGAGTTATGGCGAAAAGAAACATGCACTTAGTATATGGCGGTGACAATCTTGGATTGATGGGATGTGTTTCTAAGGCCGTACAAGAAGGTGACAGTCAAGTTTTGGGGATCATTCCAAAACATTTGGCAGACGGAAACCTCATCGGAAAATCAAATGGAGAAGAATACATTGTCTCAGGTATGTCTGAAAGACTTACTGAAATGATTAATCATGTTGACGCTTTTATTGCTTTACCATGTGGGCTAGGCACATTGGAAGAAATATTCATAGTGGCATCATGTGCGAACTTGAACATTCATCAAAAACTCATTGGACTACTTAATGTTGATAATTTTTTGATTTTCTTTTGGTATTTCTTGCGGATGCCAAAAGACTTGGGTTCATTTCGAAACCGGTAAAAGATATCGTCCTAATTGCAAGAAAAATTGATGAATTAATTGATCAACTCTTAACTTATGAATCAAAAATCGACTCCATTATTCTAAGTTGAACTGGTCTGATAATGATCGTGGCAATAAGCGTAGAGTGGACTTGAATCTTAATCTGTAATTTTTCTTTTAAATAGTTGTAGATTCAATTTTCAATTCCACAATAATAAAGTGATGTCTTCAAAACTCTAATTTTTCTTTTTCAGACATTGGATACAATGTCTCAATTTGGTTGGGGGGAGGGGATAGTTGACTAGATAGTTTTTATGTTTCATGTTGTGTTTTACTTTCAAAAAAAAAAAAAAAAATTATGTTGTTTTTGCTTTGTTGTTATTTTGTGTGTAAAGAAAAAGTATTTTGTGTCGATTTTCTTTTATATCTTTCAAAAAAAAAAACTACACACATAATAATAAATTTTTGACTAACTGAGTGAATTTTTTGTTCAAAGGTAGCTGTGTAAGGAGTTTTCGCTCATAAGACGCATATCAAAATAATTTGTAACAAGTTGTTTTTGTTTCTTTCTTTTTGAATCATTTAAATTTGTGAATTCTCCATAATATTGATTAATTTTAATCTTCATATGCTCATTTGACAGGTATTATCAACATACACGATAACATATGATCATGGGTTGTAAGTGAAATTTTTTTAATATTCAGTTCCCTAATTTGTTGGAGGTAGCACCTAAAGGCAATGGAATTTGTGTTTTTATTCAAAAAAACTAAACATACTTTTACTTAGTTACCGGACATCTTGCCTCAGCAAGCAATGATTATTTGTGTAAAACGATAGAGCTTGAGTTAGTTTAATTAAAAAAAGTGTGTGAATAAGTTCGATTTCGTAACCTCTCTAACTCGAGCAATTACGTCCATATGGGTGTTTTAACACTTAGTGTCCTAAGGCCAACTAGTCTAGGAGTCACTGACTCAAAGCTCGTTACATGGGTTAAAGAGAAAGCTTACTAAAATCAGACACTTCTTATTTTTAACATATGAGATCCGAGCAATTAAGTATGTAGATGTGTCTTAACACCTAGTGCCATAAAGCCAACTAGTTTGGAAGTCACTGGCTCAAAGCTCGTTACAAGGATTGAAGATGTATTATTACTAAAAAAAATTATTTTTGTATTTATAAATAAACTTTTATTGCCACAAGGTGTGAACTCTAATATAATTTTAGGACAAAAATATTACTCTCTTTTCAATAAGACCTGTGAATATTGTAGGCATAATAAAGTGATTGATACCTTATTTTATGTGTACATGGAAGAATGGTAAAAAATACATGAGAATTTACTTATTTGATCATGTAGAAAGAAAGAAAATAATTATTAATTTAGATAAGAATTTTTTCTTTTTAAAGTTTTTTCACTTAAATTACTAAGGACTAGTAATAAGCAGGTTGGAGGGTGTGATGAACACTAAAAAATGCATATTTATTAAAAGAAAAATTAATCATTTTACACTTATAGTTTCATTAATCCCTTAATTTAGCATATTTATTAAATAATAATTAAATTTATGTTTTATTGTGATTTTTATTTCTTATGTAGGTGGAATAATATTTTCGACGCATGACTAGAAAAATGGACATGGCATTTGGATTTTCGAGGCCAACAACTTGAAAGGACGTTCTAACAGTGTTATAAATTTAGAAATTCCAGCTCTGCGTAATTTTCGTATTTTGGCCATAACTTTTTATTCTGATATCAGATTGAAGTGATTTAAGTTCTAGATGAAAGAAGACTCAAGATCTACAACTTTGTTTTTGACAAGTGTTTATAGTTCTGAAGTTTTCAAGACGGAAATCGATTAAAAAAAATCCAAAGTGTATTATATGTAAAAATTAAAATCAAATAAAAAAAATGACAATCACATGTCCACCAAACATAAAAATGGTGGAGAAAGCTTGTAAAATTTAGAGTATATCTATAAAATTATTGAAAATAATTTGGTAATACTCAATATTATTGAATCGTATCATATAGAATTCGTTCCTCCTACTCGAACATTCCATCATTAATGGAATTAAAGGAAGAATATATTGAGTAAGAATCTTATTATAAACTTAGAATTATTTTCTCTTAAATCCATTCATTTGATCTTATCAAATATCTTTGAATAATTCAAAGACTCATAATGCATTTTAAGGTAAGTTTTCAAACTTCAGATCGAAACTCTTTGAACCATTCAGAGTTTTTGATCCGTGTATTCTTTAAAACACGTAATTAAGTCATAACAATTTATCAACAAAGTTACAAAGTATGAAAAATTACCTAGAACAATAAAATTTATTAAACTACTACATCTAATGTATTAGTTCAATAAACCTGTAGTCCAATAACAATCATTGGTTAAATAAAGTTTAGTCATAATCCCTAAATACAATATTCATTAAATAGACAAAGATATCCGATGTGATATTGTATCAGGTTATCTTTACCATATAGGATAAGTAATTAATGCTTAAATGACCAAATTTCATAAACTAAAATTTTCAGTTATTTATTTATTACCAAACATTTTCTTAATATTATCTTTATGTCAATGACACTACTAGTTGTATTAAATGTATAATAATTGTTTGTCAATGACAAATAACTCCCAAATATTATTACCATTGTGTAAGCATAATAACGTATTCCAAATGTGTACACAATAATATTTTTTGACAGTCAGAGAATGATAACATTTGTGTTATAAGTCCTAATATCATATATTAAAACAGTTATTCAACATTATTATACAACTCGATGGGAGATACAATATCAAATACTTATAGTGGTTGTGTTTGTAGAATCGATATTCTCTACACATAACTATATGTATCTCTTTTCTTAGCTTTATTATTTGCCTTCAAGACTTTTGCAACTGTTGCAAATGAGTGACAAACAAACAGTGTATAACAATTGACCTCCAAAGGTCAGTAAAGCTAAGAATGTCACTGACGGATAAATAAATACCTAATTGGGTTTTCTTCATGCATGTCAAGGATCTCAAGACATAAACGAATTTATGGAAATCCTTATTGTATAAGAAATTATTTTCTCTATATGGTTATATTTTAATTTTGGATATAATATCTAGATTAATTATTATGACTTAGAAACTAAGTCACTAACCATTTTTATTCTCCAAGAGAATCGGAACAACATTTAAAGTTTAATCTACATTTTATATCCAAAATTAAAATATAAATACAGTAAATTAGAAGTATCAATCTATTGCACGTTAGGGTATATGGGGAGACATAAGCACCCATTTTCCATAATAGGATTTTTAATCTGATATCATCTCCGACTACTTTACATAATACCATAATCCCCACGAAAACTGAGAATTCAATAATCAAATTGAATTATACAGTGGGAAATGAACCCTATGGCCATATTTCGGCTTCTCAACTTTGGCACGTAGAAGCCTACGTATGCCAACATGTAGATAACAATTATCGATCACACTCACTATAACTCCTAATTTTGGTTCTGACCATTTCTGATCCTCATTGCTTTGTCTTATCTTGGATAGGGCGTGTTCAAGGCTAAGACTTGTAAATGACATACTCAAAGTACACTACCTTACTACTTTGGATTATCTTGTCATTCCCTTTCACTTGAGTTTGCCTATTATAATATAAGTTCTATCGACGCAAATAAGTTTCCTTTCACCATACCTACTCAGCTTTGGCATGTAGTAGACACAACGTTTAAAACTGATTTGCATCCGTATTGACAAGGCGAACCATCAATACTGCACCCTAATATATACTAATACTCAAACCTTATTATGAGGGATTTCCTAAATTGGGTTTTAGTCTTGGATCTACATCAAATGTAAATATTTAATTTAGGTCAATTTCTTGAAAAATCTATTGGGGTGGATGTGGAACCCCTAGGAGCGAATCGGTGCCCCGCGCAGCGGAAGTGGATCTAACTTATGGATATCTAGTATGGGTGTATTTTAAAATATTTTTATGTAAAACTTTATTATGTTTCGAGTCCGTAGGATAAAATGGGGAATAAAACGGAGTCCGGAAACTCTGGAACAGAGAAAATGAAGTTTCAGCTTTGCGCGTCACGAAACAGAAGCTTGGGCATCGAGACGCTCCAAATTACGAGAGCAATGCGAGAACTGAACATCTTAGTGTCGGGACGTGAAAAGGCGTGCGTCCTGACGCTCCTAGGACTGATGCTCGGTGTCGCGACGCTGATGGGTCCAAGTCGCGACGCTGTCATAGACAGTGAGCATTTTTCGACTTCAAACCAATACTAAACACTTCAAATTTTCTCATAATACTTCAAATACACCTAAAATCCAATTTTGACATCATAACCACCATCAACACATATTATACAACTATCTTACATGTATTCTAAATACTTATATGTATTTATTTGAATAAAAACACAAATAAATTTAGAATCCAATTTTGAAATGTCTCATAAACAATTCCAGTTCACCCAAAGGTGTTCAAGTGATTCTAGAATGGTAGCCATAACTCTAAACTTTAATTTAGAGTTTCAAACTCTTATTAATTGTTCCATGTCCAACATGAACATCTTTGACCTAATTAACAAGCATATTGTGTTTATACTTCCAAAGCATCCTAACATAATTTATTAGCCTTATTTCAACTTAAGCTATGTAATCATGCATCCAATATATAATTCATCACTATATATCTCACTAATGAAAAACTCACCAACGAAGAATATAGCTTAAGAGAAGTTCAAACTTACCTAGTAAGCTTGATGCAAAGATCAAATATCCAAGGTTTGCAAGCTTGACTCCAAGATCCAATATTGATTCCAATGATAGAAAGCTTCACTAGAAGATCCAATCTTGATTTCTCCTAGATGCAATATTATAGAGACCTCACAAAGCTTCTCTAAACACTTCTCCAACTTAGGCTAATTTCTCCTAGAATTCCTTGTATTTAGATTTCTCAAGCTTAATTAAAACCTTCCTAAATCTTGTTATTTATTGCAAAACTTTGGTAATTTTTAATTAATAAAAGTTCTAATCAACTTTTATGTGGGCTTAATCTAATTTGTCCAAATATGTATAATTAGGTGTGACTAATCACATTTGTCTACCAATTTGATTTAATCCAATTAAATTAAGACAAAGATTAGGAAATAGATTAGTTCGATGTTTGTCACTTTGATTTCATCTAATTAAATCAAGTCAAAAACACCTATAATTACATACTTGTAATTACTATAATATCATCAAATGGTAGAGATAATTATAAAATTATGACAAAATCCTTGTTTAAATATTAAATTAATCCAATAAATCCAATTAGGTCAAAGTAAATAATCAATGTTATCCAATAACACTTGATTATCTTAGTTGATAATTATAATATCGAATATTATCTCTTATAAAAAATAATTGGCTACCCAAGTGCTCAACAAGTACACTTCATATTTGGACTCTCTGAGTTCAGACACGTTCGTCATATAATCATAGCTAATATGTACATAATTCGGCCTCCTCTGAATTCGTAACGAACACGAACGATATTTCTGAACTATAAAAGTCGAGGTCATCACATATGTTTAACAATCCCTCCGTCGTAGGCTATCCGAGTTATGCTTAGGAAACATAGAATGCACCGTCAAGTTTCTGAGGCGCACATATCATGTCGACATATCCACGATTCTTTACAAATGATGCTATCCATCCTAGGTGATCGACTATGGTCAAAGTTTTAAGAATCGTGACTTACTTATATGGATACCTAAACCCCTTATGGTACACAAAGGGGCCGATGAATCTATCTTAATTCGTACTTGATTAACGAGTGCATCGGTCCAAGCCCAACGAACATCTAGAGGCCAGACCATGAAAGGTTTTTGGCATACATGACATGAAAGTGTAGAGGATCTCACACAATATCAATGTTATCTTATGGTCAAAGGATCACATATGCTACTCGACTCGAGGATAATCTTATTAACGGTGGTGTGTACTTCCAACTATTAGGAATCACCTGTGAGTCAATCAGTATTCGATTTAACCAATTCTCACACGTATATACGAGCTTACAAAGCTCATGGTACATCGGGTTAAACCATTGGAACTCCAATCCCAATATACGACATGTGCTAGTCTTCTAGGTTATAGGAATTCGACCATATTCCAAAACCAAAGATTATGAATATTTACTTTAAGAATAGTTTACAATAGTAATACTTATCCCAATATCGGACCACCTAGTGTCCAAAATTACTACAATATTATTCTAAGGTCGATGTCATTCTTAGCATATTTATACATCAATCTAATACGCATAATGACAATACCATTAATAAGGTATGAAATGAAATTATAGTTATTTTATTAATAAATAATAAAATATACAATACATTATTAGGATTGGCGCTCCAAACACCAACTCCAAAAAAATCAATTTTACAAAGGAAACCATAACTCAACTTAATGATCAAGTCTCTGTTACATTTCTGGTTAAGGAGGAACTAGAATTTAATAAATATCTAAATTAATTGCATGTGTAATCTTTAATTTGGATTTTAATATCATATATTTAGTATGTAATTTTTTATAGATGCAGGATCAGACTTGTTTTGATGCCAATTTTGTTGGGGTTTGTGAGGCGAAAGAGCAGTAGCGGGCGAATTTGATTTTTTTAAAAAATTTCAGTCTAAAAAAATTAACCAATATCATATATTGCTAACACACACACACACACACACACACACACACACACACACACATATATTTCACCCAAATCACTTGTTAATATCAAATATTAAAAGTGATTTCACATAAAGACTAAAGATAAAATTTTCGGAAATACTTTTCATGGTTATATGATAATTCGTTTATCGATTAACCAAATCAACCAATTAGGATAACCAAAAATCTGAATTATTTGTAAAACTAGATAAGTCCACTGCTACAGTGACACGTTCATTATACTAGTGCTGATTATAGTAATTTTGATAAATTATCATTTTGTCCTTAGTATAGAAATTGTAGGTAACGTTTTCCTTGCGCAGCGAAAACGTCTTAGGCATCCGGATCAGACTTGGAAATTTTTTTCTGCCCTTCCCTTTAAGTTGCCGAATGTGACCAGTAGCACCACTAAAATTTTGCTAAAATTTTGAAAAAAATTTCAACCCCAAAATGGTCTCGGAGCAGTCCCAGAAACAACAGTGTAAAAACCAGACTATTTTTGGACATTAAATGCGCCCAAACTGCAACTGAAATAATCCCCTGTGCACGTGAACTGAAGTGACATTTTGAGGTATAATATTGTAACATCCCCAGTGCGGGAATGCTACCGGCAGGCAACAAAATCCTATTGTCGTCTAAGCCTCTAACTCATAACTAGAACACTTACTTTAATCTCTATTCCATGCAATGATCATTTATCACTCATGCAACTTGTATGCTTGGGTCAACTTAAATGCATGATCATAAATGAAATTTCATGCATATATATATACATGTACTAAAGTAAATGTAATATGTCAATAACATCTCACATGTCGATAATACAACAAACAAACTCCACAGAAGACTATATTCTACATGAATATATCTTTGGAATGATGGACCCGACAAGTAAAGACTGCAGTGTAACACTCGTCCTCAAACTGGGTCTCCAAAATGGCACATGGCTCACCAAAAGAGATGTTCTGCAAAAGAAGCTGGGAAGTGGTTGGGTGAGTCCATAGGATCTAAGTGAGTGGAGCTACAAAAATAAGAAAACAGATCAGAACATACTAAGAAACCACTAAACTAAAAATTCTTTCTGAAAACTGTCTAAAAGAAAATAATTTCTTGTTCTATTTGAAAATACTTTCTAAAAACTTCTGAAAAGATATATCTGAAAAATCTACGCCCAGGAAAACGACTCAACTGAGTGTGTCCGGGAATAACTCAACCGGGTCTCTGAAACTGATGACGCCCAGGAAAATGACTTAACTGGGCGTCTCTGAAACTGGTGGTGCCCTACGCCCAAGAAAACGACTCAATTGAACGTAGCGCTCTATGTCCAGGAAAATGACGCAATTGGACATAGCCACCGCTAGAACTGGGGGTGCAGATCTATGCTACCACCCAAGCTCTGATCTAGAGTCCTGGTACACGAACCTAAGCCATCATCCTGGCTCTACATGTGCATATGTCCTCTGTATCCGTCAATTCCAACTGAATCTCAAGTTACATACTGGGGTGATGTTTTACCTCATGCCTCGAAAATCATGCAAATACTGCTGATAAACTTTTAAAACTTAAATCAAATCTTATGTATCATATAGCTGAAAACTAAACAAGGCTAACACCCTAAAGCTTTTTAAAATAAATCTGAAATATGTTTTTAAATCTGAAATAAGTGAATATAAAATCAACTTGCAAAAAGAAAACAAATCTCCACTCACAGGTTTGGAAGTCTAGGTAAGCTTCCTTCACGTCGCTGGAGGCGAGCGCGGCTCCTGAAGAGTATCTAAATAAAGTAAAAATTGTTAGAATCATCAGTTACATAATATAGTCTGTAATCTCATAAAAATTTCACATTCTAAATGGATTTCTCCCTCAAGATGTTTACATTCCCCTAAATGAATTGTGGAACAAAATTCGGGCTCTTGGCGGTCTCCTATGCGTCGTTACACATTCGGGCAACTCAAATCATGTTTCTGCCTTGGTCGCGTCGCGACGTGACGTTGAAAACAGAGGCAGATCTGTCTCGTTAGCAGATCTACCTTAGCCACTAAAGTCCCCCAAATCCTATTTCATTTCACAAAACAACTTCAATCAAGAATTTATCATCATATAACACTCCAATTCATGTCATCTATCTCAAAATTCATCATTCACTCCAACTCCACAACTCAAGGAAACAAGACACACAACATCCCCACACATAAATTATTTCACCCAAATTCACTCTAATCTCAATATCAACAAACTAACAATATACTTTACTCAATTAACTAACAAAATACAAAGTACCAAGATATGGGTCAAGTAAACTTACCTTATCCCAACCTCTTCTTTCCTTAGCAACGCACTAAAGATCTCTTTTCCCCTTTCCTAAAACTTGGCTTTGAGTGGATTAATTTTCCCTTTCAAATATTTGACAAAGAAAGTTTACAAGCTTTTTTTCCTCTCCCTATATTCACGTTCCAGTAGCACCAAAAAGAAAGAAAACATTTTTCTCTCTCTAATTCCTTTTCTTTTGTTTTGATTTTTTTATTTCCTTTTTCCTAAAAACAAAAATCTAGAAAGGTGTAAAGACTACACTTAATTGGGCTTGTGCTTTTCTTTCTTAATTCAATAAGTCTTGGGCTTGGGTTTAAATTTATTCTTTCTTTAATTTGTCATAGGCCCCTAAATAAAATAAAGGAATTAGGCTAGATTTGGATGAATATAATTATATTATATTAGCTATTTCAGAAATTATTTACTAAACGGTTGGGGTCGTTACGATTCTCCCTCCCTTAAAAATGATTCGTCCTCGAATAAAAAATGATTAAAGGATAACTAACGTACCTTCATCCGTGAAGAGTTGGGGATATAGCTCTCTCATTACATCTTTCGGTTCCCATGTAGCCTCTTGTTCCTTGTGATGCTGCCAGATCACCTTGACTGAAGGAATCCATCGAGACCGTAGATTTCTTATTTCTTTACCCACAACAGCTATCAGTTGCTCCGAATAAGACAAGTCTTGATGGATGTCAACTAACTGAGGCTCCAACACATGGGAATCATCTCGCAGATATTTTCGTAACATAGATACGTGAAAAATGGGACGTATCCTATCCATACAGGGTGGAAGCACCAACTCATATGCTCTCCCTTCAACTCCGTAATATCTCAAACGGCCCAATGAATCTGGGACTAAGTTTACCCTTCTTACCGAACCTCATGACTCCTTTAAAGAGAGATACCTTGAGGAATACAAAATCCCCCACCTGAAACTCCAAGTCTTTCCTTCGATGATTTGCATAACTCTTCTGACGGCTCTGGGCTGTATTCAACCTATCTCTAATCATCTTTACTTTTTCTACAACATCTTGTACCAAATCTGGACCTAGCAACTTCTGCTCCCCAACCTCAAACCATTCCACTGGTGACCTACACTTTCGCTCATACAATGCCTCGAACGGTGCCATCTGAATGATTGCTTGATAATTGTTATTATAAGAGAACTCTATGAGGGGTAAGTGCTGATCCCAACCACCCTAAAAGTCAATCACGCAGGCTCGCAACATGTCTTCCAAAGTCTGTATAGTGCGCTCTGACTGACTATCGGTTTGCGGGTGAAAAGCTGTACTAAAACGCAAATGAGAACCCAAAGCCTCCTGAAATGACTGCCAAAACTTAGAGGTAAACTGAGAACCTCTATCTGAAATAATAGAGACATGAACCCCATGAAATGATACTATCTCGTCTAGGTACACCTTGGCATACTGAGCTGCTGTAAAACCAGTCTTTACTGGAAAAAAGTGTGCAGACTTAGTTAATCTATCTACAATCACCCATATAAAATCACACCCTTTTGAAGTACGTGGGAGTCTGAAGACAAAGTCCATAGTGATCTTCTCCCATTTCCACTCCGAAATATCTAAACTCTATAATTTCTCTGCTGGTATTTGGTGTTATGCTTTAACCTGCTGGCAAGTGAGACATCTGGTGACAAAGTCAGCTACATCCCTTTTCATGCCATCCCACCAATACAAATCCTTAAGGTCGTGGTACATCTTGGTGATGCCAGGATGCATACTGTAAGATGAAGTATGGGTCTCTAATATCAAGCGTCTCAACTATGGGACTGAAGGCATAAGAATTCTATTTTTCTTTCTTACGAGGCCCTCACCGTCAACATGATACTCCTTATTCGTGCCTTACTGTAATCGGCATCTAACTCGCTGCACTTTAGGATCTGCTTCATGTGCTACTTTAATTTCCTCAACAAAAGTGGACTTGACTTGAATCTGAGCCAACAATCCTCCTTGTTTCGTCACCTAAAAACTCACTCCATCCAACAAACAACTGTTCACCTATATGGCTAGGTGCCATTTCTCAACCGGTAAATGAGCCAAACTCCCCATAGACTTCCTACTCAAGGCATCCGTAACAACATTCGCTCTTCCTGGATGATACTGAATTAAGCAATCATAGTCTTTTAACAATTTTATCCATCTCCTCTGTCTCAGATTAAGCTCCTTCTGGCTCTGAATATACTTGAGGCTTTTATGGTCGGTGAAAATCTCTAACTTTTCACCGTATAAGTAATATCGCCATATCTTTAGAGCAAAGATTATTGCAGCCATATCCAAATCGTGGGTGGGGTAATTTTACTCATAAGGTTTCAATTGCCTGGAGGCATAAGCAATTACCTTCCCTCTCTGCATCAATACACAACCCAGGCCCACTCTGGAAGCGTCACAATATACTGCGAATCCTCCTGATCCCGCAGGTAACGCAAGGACAAGATCATTAGTCAATCGGCGTTTGAGTTCCTTAAAACTCTTTTCGCATACATCAGACCATTCAAACTTCACATTCTTCTGTGTTAGTCGCGTTAAAGAAGCAACTAGTCTGGAGAAGTTCTCCATGAATCTTCTATAATACCCCACTAATCCCAAAAAGTTGCGAATCTCCATTACACTCTTTGGTCGATGCCAACTCTGGATAGCCTCAATCTTATGAGAATCTACTCCAATCCCTTCCTTGGACACCACGTACCCTAAAAATACCACACTACTAAGCCAAAACTCACACTTCGAGAACTTAGCATATAACTTCTGTTCCCTCAGTATCTGCAACACCAAATACAAATGCTCAGCATGCTCCCGCTCACTGCGCGAATACACCATAATGTCATCGATAAAGACTATCACGAACTGATCTAGAAAAGGTCTGAATACCATATTCATCAATTCCATAAACACCGCAGGGGCATTGGTCAGGCCAAAGGATATCACCAGAAACTCGTAATGTCCATATCGAGTCCAGAAAGCTGTCTTTGGAACATCACCCTCCCGAATTTTCAATTGATGGTAACCCGAGCGCAAGTCAATCTTTGAAAAACACTGCGCTCCCTGCAACTGATCGAATAAGTCATCAATCCTGGCAGTGGGTATTTATTCTTGATCGTCACTTTATTCAACTGTCGATAATCTATACACAGTCTCAGTGTCCTGTCATTCTTTCTTACAAACAACACTGGAGCACCCCACGGAGACACACTGGGGGAAATAAAGCCCTTGTCTAACAAGTCTTGCAACTGCACCTTCAACTCTCTGAGTTCTGCAGGAGCCATCCTGTATGGAGGGATTGATATAGGCTGCGTTCCGGGTATGACATCTATACAGAACTCAATCTCCCTATCCCGTGGTATACCTAACAACTCGTCTGGAATACATCAGGATACACTTTCACACACCGGAATATGCTCGAGGCTTTTACTCTCCACTCTACTATCCGTCATAAAAGCCAAATAACCTATATTCTTCTTTTGAAGTAATTTGAATGCCTGAATAGCCGATATTAAATTGTAAGGCACCACCGTCCTATCTCCTTGATAAACCTTTACCGGTCTATTGGGAATATACAAAGTAACGGTCTTCTCCATACAATCGAGTACCACATGGTGCATAGCTAGCCAATCCATCCCTAAAATAACATCAAAGCTCAGAATGCCCAACACTACCAAATCAACGTATGAAAGGTATCCGTCAATGTCTATGGAACACTACCTCATACCTTGAGTAGCTTCTATGGGGTCTCCTACTGGTGTAGCTATGATGATGAGGGAGTATAAAGGCTCAGCGTTACTACCTATCTGAGCGATAAAACAAGGTGCCACAAAGGAATGGGTAGCTCCTGAGTCAAATAATACTCTCGCTTGTACATAATCAATCAACACTGTACCTGTGACCACCACATTAGATACCTGAGCTTCTTGAGGAGTAAGAGTGTACACCATGCCCTGAGGTCTGCCAAAAGAAGCCTGTCCTCGGTCACCGACTGGTTGTCCCCTTCCATCAGCTGTCTGTCCTCTGCTCACTGGTCTCTGCTCTCCTCCTCCGATATTTCTTTTAGGCTGAGGCTGAGACATAGATGGGGCGGCACTGAATGATGGCAACTGATCTGCTGGTACTGGACAGTCCCACTTCAGATGACCCATCTGTCAACATCGATAACACCCCTGCTCCCTAATCTACAAGCCCATGTGTGAGGTCATCCACAAACAGTACATTGTGGTAAGGTTTGCCCAGGCTGGGCTACTGAGAGGAAGGAAACTGCATGAGAGGCACTACTCTAAATCGGCCTTCGGTCCTGACCCCATTGAACTGAACCCATATCCCAGCGTGCCGTTGGCGGAGTTGACATCTGCTGCTGTCTACTAGGTCCACTCTGCTGAGGCCTCACACTCTCCTCTGATTTAGGTTTCTTTCGAGATTCCCTCTATGTTTGCCTTTCTTTAACCCGCGCCTCAAATCACAAAGTAGCATCTAGTACTTGAGTATAAGTAGTAGTCTCCGTAAAATGAATGGAACGAAATAAGTAGTCTCGAAGCCCGTTGACAAATCTATTCACCTTCATTTCTTCAGTATTAATCAGATGAGGAGCATAACGAGATAATCTGGTAAACTGTATATCATACTCCGAAACAGTCATCTGCTCAACCTGTACTAACTGCTCAAACTCACGGGCTCTAGCATCCCTGATACTATGTGGTAAGAATCTAGACATAAAGGCCGTACTGAACTCAACCCATGGTAGAGGAGGGGCATCCCGTAGCCTATCATATCGGAAAGATATAAACCATGTGTTGGCAACATCTCTTAATTGAAAACTGACCAATTCCACTGCTCTCTCCGGAGAGCATCCCAAAGCCATACATAACCGATCTGACTCCTCAATAAAACCTCCAGGATCTGGAGAGGTCTCTGCTTCTGAGAACGTGGGAGGATGGAGCTTGCAAAAATCATGAAGTGATACCAGCAGCTCTTGCCGCTGCATAACCTGAACTGTCACTTGGGGCGGCTCATGAGGCACAACTGAAGGTCCAACTCGGTATATGGTAGGGTCTGGTACAACTGGAGGAGGTACTATTTGGTGAGCCATGGGTACACCCACTGGTGTCGGCTCTGGACCTGGTGGCTGCGACTGGTGGGTCATCAACCGAGCTAAAGTAGCTACTGGCTGTTGTATCTACTGTAATCCCGCAACTACTGCGTCGTTAGGTTGATCTACTGGGGCAGCCCTACCTTCCCACACAACACTCTAATGTACAGACTCCACTCTCTGCCCCCTATCTGGCTCAGAGGGAGGTACTACTGATCTCTGATCGCGGTCTATATCTTGAGGTGCCCTACCACGCCTGGGTCAACCTCTGACTCCGGTTCTTCCCTTGGGTGGCATAAATATCTAAGAAATTAAAAAAGAAAAGGAAACGGTCAATTACATGTAAAGGAATTCTAGAATATTTCAGAATGAGACATAACTCGAGACAAGGTTACTAGAGTAAACAACCATTCATATATAGTAGTACCCCCGGTATACCACATATACAAGTCACTGTTACTCCCTTACTACAGTCACTGCCTCTCTAGACCATGCTCTACTACCATTTTTGTAACATCCCCAATGTGGGAATGCTACCGCCAGGCAATAAAATCCTACTGTCACCTAAACCTCTAACTCATAACTAGAACACTTACTTTAATCTCTATGCCATGTAATGACCATTTATCACTCATGCAACTTGTATGCTTGTTTCAACTTAAATGCAAGATCATAAATGAAATTTCATGCATATATATATATATATATACATGTACTAAAGTAAATTCAATATGTCAATAACATCACACATGTTGATAAGACAACAAAAAAACTCCACAGAAGACTATATTCTACTTAAATATAGCTCTGGAATGATGGACCCGACAAGTAGTGACTGCAGTGTAACACTCATCCTCGAGCTGGGTCTCCAAAATGGCACATGGCTCACCGAAAGAGATGTCCTGCAAAAAAAGCTGGGAAGTAGTGGGGTGAGTCCAAAGGATCTCAGTGAGTGGAGCTACAAAAATAAGAAAACATATCAGTACAAACTAAGAAACCATTCAACTAAAAAGTCTTTCTGAAAACTGTTTAAAAGAATAAATTCTTCTGCAATTTGAAAATCGTTTCAAAAAAACTTCTAAAAAGATATATCTAAAAAATCTACGCCCAGGAAAATGACTCAACTGAGCATGTTCGGGAATAACTCAATTGGGTCTCAGAAACTGATGACGCCTAGGAAAATGAATCAACTGGGCGTCTATGAAACTAGTGGTGCCATACGTCCAGGAAAACGACTCAACTGAATGTAGAGCTCTATGTTCAGGAAAACGATTCAACTGCACATAGCCACCGCTAATACTGGGGGTGCGGATCTATGCTACCACCTAAGCTCTGATCTAGAGTCCAGGCACACGAACCTAAGTCGTTATCCTGGCTCTACATGTGTACATGTCCTCTATATCCGTCAATTCCAACTGAATCTCAAGTTACATACTGGGGTGAGGTTTTACCTCATGCCCCGAAAATCATGCAAATACTGTTGATAAACTTTTAAAACTTAAATCAAATCTCATGTATCATATAACTGAAAACTAAACAAGGCTAACACCTTAAAGCATTTTAAAATAAATCTGAAATAGGTTTTTAAATATGAAATAAGTGAATATAAAATCAACTTATTAAAAGAAAATAAATCTCCACTCACAGTTTGGAAGTCTAGGTAAGCTTCCTTCACGTCGCTGAAGGCGAGCGCGGCTCCTGAAGAGTATTAAAATAAAGTAAAAATTGTTAGAATCATCAGTTACATAATATAGTCCGTAATCTCATAAAAATTTCACAATCTAAATGGATTTCTCCCTCAAGATGTTTACATTCCCCTAAATGAAACGTGGAACAAAATTCGGGCTCTTGGCGGTCTCCTACGCGTCGTTACACATTCGAGCAACTCAAATCAAGTTTCTACCTTGGTCGCGTCGCGTCGTGATGCGACGCTGAAAACAGAGGCAGATTCGTCTCGCTAGCAGATCTGCCTTGGCCACTAAAGTCCCCTAAATCCCATTTCATTTCACAAAACAACTTCAATCAAGAATTTATCATCACATAACACTCCAATTCATGCCATGTATCTCAAAATTCATCACTCACTCCAACTCCACAACTCAAGGAAACAAGACACACAACATCCCCACACATAAATTCTTTCACCCAAATTCACTCTAATCTCAATATCAACAAACTAACAACATACTTTACTCAATTAACTAACAAAATACAAAGTACCAAGATATGGATCAAGTAAACTTACCTTATCCAAACCTCTTCCTTCCTTAGCAACGCACCAAAGATCTCTTTTCCTCTTTCCTAAAACTTGGCTTGAGTGGATTAACTTGCCCTCTCAAATATTTGACAAAGAAAGTTTACAAGCTTTCTTTCCTCTCCCTATATTCACGTTCCAGTAGCACCAGAAAGAAAGAAAACATTTTTCTCTCTCTAATTCCTTTTATTTTGTTTTGATTTTTTTATTTCCTTTTTCCTTAAAACAAAAATCTAGAAAGGTGTTGAGACTACACTTAATTGGGATTGGGCTTTTCTTTCTTAATTCAATAAGTCTTGGGCTTAGGTTTAAATTTATTCTTTCTTTAATTTGTCATAGGGCCCTAAATAAAATAAAGGAATTAGGCTTGATTTGGATGAATATAATTATATTATTTTAGCTATTTCAGAAATTATTTACTAATCCGGGGAAGGAAAAATTTTCCAAGCGTGAACTAAACGGTTGCGGTCGTTACATATATTTAAGAGAAAAATGCCCCCAACACAATCCCAAAAGACCCCTTATGTGTTTCCCTAAAAGTCCGGATTGATACGAGATCAAACCGAGCTCCAAATCACACAAACAAGTGTTTGATAGTGGACAATATAACACTCCACTGCCGTGAGTTGTATTAGATGGAAAGAATAATTTTGGTTCAACACCACAAAGTCTTCCGAGCTATGTCTCACAACTAATGGAAACTAGTGTGAGCTAGTCTCACAAAAATAATCCCTAAACAATTTAGAGATTAAAGTCACACAATATTTTTATTTATTTTTGTTCTTGTTCTTCCTTTTATTTTCTCAACACTTGAGTGAGTTTGAAGAAGAAGAAGGTGATGGCTAGGGTAAAAAGAAAAACATAGTTAACCAAAGAAAAAAACATATTTTTGTTTTTATACTTAGGGTTATTTTATTTTCAAAAAACAAAACCCTTTCCCATTCCCTTATGCAAATTTCGGCCACAAGGATTTTGGTATTAATTTTGCAACAAAAAATTTAATTACCATAATAAAATATATGTTACAAAATTAAAAGTGTAATTACGTTTCAAAAAGTGTAACCACCAAATTTTAAATCCAAGAGTTTTGCAACCTAGCATAACTCACCAAGAGTTTCCAAATTTAATGCAAGAGTTTTGCAACCTAGCATAACTCACCAAGGGTTTCCAAAACCCAAGATTTGGAAATTCCAAAATTGGCCTCATTATATTATATCATATATAATTTAATATTATGCATTCAATAATTATCATATAATTATTAAAATCATATATTAACTTTTAATATATAGTTTCAACTGTGACAAGATATTATTAATCATATTAATAATATTTATACATATGTGAGTCTATAATTGGACTATCCAATTACACTAAATCTGCTACAATATATTGAGCTAGCACGGGGACCAAATAGACCTACGGTTCCGAGCTCTAATAATCTCGAAATATTAATTAAGCTCTTAATTAAATATTCCGAATTATTATCTTCGGGTTATTCCACTAAAAATCTGAAGATGCACTCTCGTTACCGCAGATGGTATATTAAGCCAAACTAAGTCGGTGTCCGTCGATATTATCACTATATATAGATTAACCATTCACGGGTATCTCGTAATTAGAGTCGAGTCATAATGCCCATTACACCCCTCTAATTATTTTTACCTTAAGTACCATTGATTCTCTAATGAACGATTTATTCATAACCATTATGAATTTTAATCTTTTTATTCGTAATAGAAAGACTTGAGTGCTCTAACCGTTTAAGTACCGAATCAACCCTTAAGAAAGATACTCCTCTATTTCTCGCAAGAATGAGTGAACTCCATGTCTATATAAAACGTCCCCAACTACACACCAGACCATGTCCCCAAAGTACGTACCTATTGTTCGGGACTGCTACACTAACCTCACCTTTGTAAATCAAAGGACATAGCTTGCCATACAGGAGTTCGTAGTATACTCAGGATTAAGATCAATCCATATATGACCATCTAGTAGATCAAAATGATTTTCTTCATTTAATGGATATTATAAGAAAGTCATTTTCATCTGGGTCCAGTTCTATATGATCACATCATACAAGGTGCCTCCATTATCATGTCTCTACATGGACGATCCCGAATTAAGGTCGCTATACAAATATAGAACTTAGAAACCTAATTGGGATCCCTATTGTATTGCATGTGTAATAATTAAGCCTAAATAAAGTAATTAACGCTTAATTAGGTTATTAGATAACCAGTTACCATTCTAGAATGTATCTACCACTTTATGTATGCCCAAATTTTTTTGAACATTTCATATGTGGTGACCCTAGTTGTGTGATTTAATTTGGATTAGAATTTTAATTTGTAATTAATTTGAATTAATTTGTGTTAATTTGATTAATTATGAAAATTAATTCGAATTTATGTAATTTATGAAATTGATGTGTTATGGATGAAATTAGACATGTAATAATAAATAAGAAAAAATCCTGAAATTTTCAGAATCGTTCCGGATGCATTTCAGAAATTTTCTGTAAAATCTCACTTTGGGACAAATCATAATTTATTAAAATTACGAGATTTTGACCATTACTACAATGGTCAGAGCACTATAGCAGTGCGTATTACATGTAGAAAATTCTTGAAATTTTCAAAATAGTTTCGATAGTGTTTCGAGAATTTTCTATTGGGATGTATGCCATAGAGCTGTATGTAATGTAAATGGTTTTATATATTTTGAAATAAAATGATGCATTATTCATTTATCAAAGTGTTTGTTTTAATTTCGCATATTTTAAATTATCTTGATTACCCTAGATTACTTATGTGACTTCAGACTTAGTGTATGAGTATCATACACAATATGATTTAAGACTGAAGTTAGTAATCTTAAATAGTCCATAGAGAGAAAACAAAGCTGATACTTTGTTTGTGGTTTATCTATAGCTGCGGTCCACTCTATATTTGTATGGCGACCTTGATCCGGGATTGTCCATGTAGAGACATGAGAATGGAGGCACCTTGTATGATGTGATCATATAGGACTAGACCCATATGGAAATGACATTCTTATAATAACTGTTAAATAAAGAAAGTCATTTCGATCTACTAGATGGTCATATATGGATTGATCTTAATCCTGAATGTACTACGAACTCCTGCATGGCAGGCTATGTCCTTTTATTTACAAAGGTGAGGATGGTGTAGCAGTCCTAACCAATAGCTACGTACTTTGGGGGCATGGTCTGTTGTGTAGTTGGGAACGTTTTAAATAAACATGGAGTTCATTCCTTCATGCGATAAGTAGAGGAGTATCTTCCTTAAGGGTTGATTCGGTACTTGAACAGTTTGAATGCTCAAGTCTTTCTATTACGAATAGAAAGATTAAAATTCATAATGGTTATGAATAAACCGTTCATTAGGGAATCAATTGTACTTATGGTATAAATAATTAGAAGGGGTATAACATATATTATGACCCGGCTCTAATCACAAGATACTCGTGAAGGGTCAATTCGTATGTAGTGACTATATCGATGGACACCGACTTGGTTCGGCTTAATATACTATCTGTCTCAACGAGAGTTCAGCTTTGGGTTTTTAGTGGAATAACACAGAGTTAATAATTCAGAATATTTAATTAAGAGCTTAATTAATATTTCAAGATTATTGGAGCTCGGAACCGTAGGTCCATTTGGTCCCCGTGCTAGCTCAATATACCGTAGCGGATTTAGTATAATTAGATAGTCCAATTATATACTCACATATGTATAAATATTATTAATATGATTAATAATATTATTTTGTCAGACTTGAAACTATATTTAAAATTTAATATATGGTTTTATGAAATATATGATATTTAAACACATGTTATTAAATTATATAAGTTATAATTTAATGAAAGGCTAAATTTGGAAACCCTTGAGTATTTTGGTGGTTACACTTTTTGAAAGGTAATTACACCTTTTATTTTGTAACCTATCTTTTATTCTGGTAATTAAATTTGGTGTTACAAAATTAATAAAAAACACATGTGTTGGTCGAATTTTTGGACGGTGGGAGGGGAATGATTTGTTATTTTTGGAAATTATTATCCTAATTATAAAAGAAAAATGGTTTTATTTTTGTGATGATCTCTCATTCTCTATAGGGCTGTTTTCACTTGAAACTAAATCTGGTTAAGTAATACTTGTTTATTAGACAAAGACCCTATGATTTACAGTATAGTGCGCAGTTACAACGCAGTTTGTTATTGACATTGGGAAGAGCATTATTAGTTGTATATCCTTAAATAAAGTTCCTGGTCAAGATTTTCTAACACGGGTCGGTTAGTAAAATCCGCTGAGACCAGTACATGTCGTATATCGTGACTTGGTCCGATGGTTTATCCCAGTGAACCATGAGTCTCGGGAGACTCGTATAGACATGTAGGTGTTTATTTGATAAGACCCTGAACGACTCACTGAAGGTTTCCTAATAGATGGTACAATAACGTCAATATGAACCTTCTCGAGTTGAGCGAGCATAGTGGTCATTCGACTTGAGATACCACTGTGGATATATGAGCTATCCTCCACACTTTGTCATGATCATACATCCGCCTGTTCGTTGGGTGTGGACTGATGCTAATGATTTCTTGTGCGTATCAAGATAGGATTCGTCAGTCCTGTGTACAGGGCATATGCATCCAGCACGTGTTTGCGATCTAGTAAATCCATGGCCGTGGTATAACATCGGAAACCAGTTCCGAGTGTTATTTCATGATCGTAAATTGAAAGTCGACTGTATTATACCGAACGAATTTGACGTTCTCATCTATATCCCAGGTATAATACGGATGGCCTGTGATGGAGGTATTATACGTATGCTATGACCTCGGCTTGCATAGTTTAGCGAGATTATCCATGGTCGTCATAATCCATGAGTGGGTGGATTATGGTCATAAAATTGGATTTCGTGATGGATAAACCTAAACTTAGAGAGTCCCACAATATGAAGTGTACTCGTTGAGTATTTGGGCAACTCGATATGAATAATATGGATTATTCATAATACTTCACCGGATTAAATGAGTTAATTCAGATCGTTTAATCGTTAAACGATAACACATGCAATTATGGGATTTTATCCGATAATAAGTATTGTGTATTTGTATTTGATACATAATACGATTCGATACACATTAATTATTTGTTAAATGAGATTTTGACACATGCCATTAATATATGTATTTGTTATTTAATGTAAATAAAAATACATATATGTGTGTAAATTAATTGTTTAAGTATTTAATAGTTAAATAATTAAATAATTGAAATTAAAGTCTTATCCATTTGTCATTATTTGAATGATACATGGTGAGATTTAATTGGAACACATGGCATGAATTGATTACACTTTATATGTGTGCCATTTTGATTGGTTAAATATAAAGTTGAATTGAATTTGATTTGATCAAATTTTTAAAAGACAAAATTGCCCCCCAACATATATCATGTTTCGGTCAACACAAACAATTGGAGAAGATTTGATTTTCTCTCTCTTGTTGTCTTCTACACTACCGAAACTCCAAGGAAAAAATGGGTTTTTCCATTTTGCTTGATGATTCAAGCAAACAATGTTGGACAATTATGACCCATAGCATCACTATTTGTACATAACATGGTGTTGTTGTACAAATTAACTATGTGAGAAAGGAAATTGCTCTTTTATCATTTGTAATTAGATTACCGGGATATATAAATGATAAAAGTCCATATGATTAGTACCAGATTAATAAGATATGAGACAATATTAATCCACGTAAGGTTTAATCATTAAATATCCCTAATCGTAGTATTATCGAAACTGGACATCGATAATGCGGAATAAGCTAGTATTACACTTGTGCATGTTATGGAAGCGTAACGACATAGTTCTCATATATTTGGGCATTGGATACTCATGCAAGTGTAATAGGAGGTTCTATTTACCGATGGTACGGAAACAGCTTCGCTCTGGATAGACCCCTCAGAATCTCATTGGTAGTATGACTATGTGTCTATGGGAATCCGAATCAGGGTAGGTGTATTTGGTCTTAACTTGAGACTTGCATCGTTAATACTTGCGACAATCAGTATACTTTGGTTTTGGTTGTCGGGGGCTTTAATAGGTTCTGTGTACGCCTCTTCTGGGTATACTGAGAATCGTAGTGTATTGGGTGTGATGTCAAGATGGAAGTATCACTTCAGTCATATGGAGATGATGATCACGCACGATACGGAACTGGTACTCTTGTATGCTGCAGCTATCGGGATAATATGACAAGGTCATGATTATCCGATTATAGAGACTAGTTACCAGAGATCCGATATATACTTCCTACGGGGCAGACACAATTCCAGCCCCAGGCCTAGCATGTGACATCCGATACTGGATCGTAATACGCAATACTACGTATGCTACGCCTGACAAAGATTACATATTCCTTTAAAGAATATTTCTGGAGAATTGGGTAGGCACGGTGCTTTACTAGAAGCCAACCATCTCTTATAAATCGGTGAGTACGTGGTACCGGGTACGCATGTATTCGGATAGTCCGATGACCGTATTTACTGCCAATATATCCAGGGATCACTTGGATCGCCTCCCGAAGATTCACCGATGAGATTTGACTCGAACAGAAAATTAATCTGGGATTAATTAAGAGAGAGAAAATTAATTTAGGATTAATTACGGCAATAAATTAATCTGGGATTAATTAAATGAGAAAGAATTAATCTGAGATTAATTACGTCGAGAATTTATCTGGGATTAAATTCATTGAGAAGAGAGAGAACGCGATTAATTTGGAATTAATCGGCAAAGTAAATTTAATAGTTAAATTGGATTTTAACTATTTAATTTATTTATTTGGGCTAAAATAATATATTGGATATATTAAATTGAAATTAGATTTCAATGCGGAATTAAATTGGATTTTAATTCTAGCGAACGAATTAATTTGGAATTAATTCGCAAGCGACTTTCGTAATAATTTTGCTAGGCGTTATTATTTAATTAAATTAGATTTAATCACGTCACAATGAAAAATTCATTTAATTCAGAATTAAACAAACCCGGGCCCGAGCGAAGTTGCGTGTTGATTTAGCCGACTTAAATTTGGAATTTAAAAGTAGTGGGACCTATTTCACTTATATCACATGTTAGACATATGATGGAAATGGTTAGGCTTAAAATATTGGATTTGATTTATTAAAAGTAAGCTTGGCTTTGCTTATATAACACTCAAACCAATTTTAACACTCAACCTCACTATAAATTAATTTGGTCAACTTTGGAAGTGTAGAATTTTACTATTCACAGCAACCATCTCTCTTCTCTTCTCCTTGGAGCCGTGAGCTTCATTGATCTCCCATGGAGTTTTGTTGTAAAATTCTTAAATGCTAGCACATTAAGGAGTCAAATGAGGTGATAGGGAGACTCACCCAAGTGTTGGAAACACTAAAAGAAGGTGACCGGCGTAAACACACACGTATAACGCAAGCGCACGTATCGTTCAAGTAGTATAAAAATATCGATCCCACGAGGACTTAATTCCTACTGTTGTTATTAATTGTTGAATCTATTTATTTACAAATATCTAATTGAGGGAGAAGAGAATGATTACTTGATTGATTTGGTTGATTGTAGAATTGCTAAATAAATAAATAAATAAAAAGACAAAAGAAAATACTAAGAAAAATAACAAAAGACACAAAGATATAGGGTTGTGAATCTTTCTAATATCTTTTAAAAGATGAAGTGATTATTTTATGTTTGTGTAATAAATCGGTTTACTAACCTGGAACACTAAATTATGCAAAAGCCTCTGTCGATGGTCAGACGCAAATACCCAGTTTAACCCAATTGAACCATATGTCTATGTCAACCAAATTATCTGGATTCATTAAGTTTAAGTTCTAATTATGGCTACCCCCGCCGACATGTATATGTCTATCCTGTAAGGAAATCTATTAAAGGGTTATCTATCCTCAAGGAAGATCGTGGGCTATTAAGTCTAAGGCTGAAACCTAAAATCCCTATGTCTAGTTCATTTTAGATTTACCACATCAATCTTATTGGTGATCAGACAACAAGAAGCATTAAGCTTAAGACTTAATAAGTAAACCTTTAAATTACCCAAACTATAAAATAACCTCTTATAAACCGGTGATATTAGAATTCATCACAACCCCAGTTAACTAACACATAACTAGGGCTAGTAAAAACTTAAAAGTAAAAGACAATAAGTAAAAGTGCTGAAAAGTAAAAGACATAAAGTAAAAGCTGAAAAGTAAAATAAAATAAAATGCTAAGGTAAAAGGATCATCTTTTACTATTTAATATTTAGATATCTCCCTTAATATAATATATTAACTTGTGATTATTTTACCAACCAGCCATATAGGGGGTAACCTGATTAAGTCAAATTAAGTCCAACCAGCCATAAACACGGTACCAAAATATATCTGCCATATAGGCGGTAAGAAAATTTAATACCAACCGACCAATCTGGCGGTATCCTTGATTAGTCAGGTTTAAACCAGATTAAAATGAATTGCCAATAGACCAATCTGGCGGTATCCTTTTTAAGTCAATATTTTAAATAGTGAATCTATTATTTTTAAGGGAGATTAATCTAAATAGTAACAGTAAAAGAATTACCTTTCACTATAGCTTGGGAAGTTACCTCTTCATGGTGAATAATAAAAACTGTAAAAAGTAAGAAAGTAAATTACTATTATTACAAAACGTAATTAAAATTATTTACAAAACTAAAAACTAAAAACTAAAAGAAACTAGAGAGAGAAACTCCCTCTTTACATCAAAGAGATGAGAGAGAGTGGTACCACTGAAACTGGAATTTCGCGCTCTATTTATAGGCATCAGTAAGGGTCGCGCGTCGCGATGCCCAGCTCGCATCGCGACGCCCGTTTGGTCGACGTGGCAGCTTCTGGTTCGTCGGTTGAAGATTCTGTATAAGGTGATAAGGTGACACGTGGCAAGGTGGTTGGGGCTAAATTATTGTGACACGTGGCGGCTTCTGATTGGTCGGCTAGATTCTTATCCGCCATGTGTCAGATACGGATAAGAGAGTCAATGATTGATGCTGACGTGGCACTGACGTGGCGACATGTGGCAATTTGATTGTCGGGACCATAGAATCGCGACACGTGGCACGCTGTGATTGGTTGATGATGATGTGGCAGTGAGTTGGCATGTTGACTCGGTCAACCTGGTGATGTGGATGATGACGTGGAGTGACACGTGGCGATGGTGACTGTCGGCACCGTAGGATGATGACACGTGGCACTGCATATGTTAGCAGATCGACTGTGCTGGTGACACGTGGCACAGCGCACGTTAGCAAAGTCAAACTTTTCTCAGATTCTGATTTGTGGACCCGGCGCACGTTAGCACTGTTCGGCACACGTTAGGCGTCGCGACACTGCAAATTACCAAAATGCCCTTTTAGTCCAATTTTCACTGTTTTGGCCCAAATCACCTCCAGAGTGTCCTAAAACTTTATTTATCTACAAAATAACACAAAACACATCAAAATATTCACAAAACTCAAGAAACTATACAAAATATTAAGTTAAATGAGTGGGAAATACTGATAGATTTACCACTCATCACACCCCCAAACTTAACATTTTGCTAGTCCTCGAGCAAAACACAAAATAAAATAACATAATAAAATTTAACTAAGCCACTTTCGTAGGGATCACGGTTGCATTTAGCGTATGCAACAAGCCTTTAAACCCCTAGGTGTCCCTAGTGGACGAGTTGTAGTCTCGTGAGGGTTTACAGCAATGATACCCACAAATATTTTACAAAAGTAAAAAGGTAGTGAAACTAATTCACACAAAAGCAAAAAGACAAGCGAAAAGAGAATAAAGAAGTTAGTGACTAATTAGGTGAAATTTCTACTCAAAGTTACTAGTTGTTTTGTTTCTTTCTAAATTACTGAATAAGTAAATTCTCCGATCATTTTTACCATTCTCCATATACACAGCCAACAAAATATTAAACAACTCATTTTTGCCCACAACAGTCATAAGTGCAGTTGATAAGAGAGTAATATTTTTGTCCTAAAGTTTTATCAGAATTCACACCTTTTTGTAGCAATGGAATAATTTTTCTGATTTTTTTCTTTGATTTTTGATTTGATTTGATTTTTTTATTTATATACAATATCTTCCGTCTATGTGGCGAGTGTTGGGTCGGTGGCTCCCAAACCAGTTGGTTTTAGGGCACCAGGTATTAAGACACCCATACGTACTTAATTACTCAGACTTCAGATATATATATTTTTTCAGCATCTTTGATCCATGTAGCGAGCTTTGTGCCAGTGACTCCCAAACCAGTTGGCTTTAGGGCACTAGGTGTTAAAACACCCTTACAGACTTAATAACTCGGATCTCAGATTATTTTTTTTTACTCCATTGCTTTTTGAGATGCTTTCTCCAATTAAACTAGAGCACTGAATATTACAAACTTTTCAATTTTAGCTCATGTCTGTGTTACTATATATGTTGATAATACCTGTCGACTGAGCATATGAAGATCCATTTTAGTCATTTTTATGGAGAATTTACAAATTAAATAATTTAAAAGGAAATAAACAAAAATTAACTTGTTTCGAAATAGGTTTGAGATACGTCTCAGGAGTGGAAACTCCTTACTCAGCTATCTCTTACCAATTTCACCCTTTTAGTCAAAATAAAAAAATAAAAACGCAAAATATTTTTTGTAATTTTTGAAAATTTGTCAATTTTTTTGTATTTTTCGAAAAATTTTGGACTAAAAATAAAAATAACACACAAACTAAAAACAAGATACTAATCAACTAATTCCCTCCCCCAAACCTAAATGAGACATTGTCCCCAATGTCTTAAACAGTAGAAGAAGAGTTTAGAAGATAATACTTGGTTAGCTGAAATTCTACAGGAAATTAAAGGTTAAGATCCAGATTAATCCGACGCCTCTTACCACGATCGTCCTCGAACCAATTTATCTTTGAAAGGATAAGGTCAACTTGTGGTTCATAGGCTAAGAATTGGTCAATTAGATCCGGAGCAGTTCTGGCAGTGAAGATGAGTTCTTTCATAGGTTTTGACACGAACCCATTTCTCCGAGCATCATCAAGAAACACACAAAGAAAATCATAAAATCAATCAACGTTAAGCAGTCCAAGCGGTTTCTGGTGTATGTTTAGGTTTGCCCAAGATAGCACTATAAAAATTTCCTCCAATGTGCCCAAGCCACCTGGCAAAACGATAAAAGCATCATCACAATTAATCATTTCCACTAGTCGCTCGGACATACCTGGCACGATCAGTTCATCTCCGTTTGATGATCCAATAAGATTTGCCTCTGCCAAAGGTTTTGGAATGATTCCCAAAACGTGACTGCCTCCTTCCTGTACGGCCTTTGAAACGATCCCCATTAGTCCAAGATTGCTTCCACCATATACTAAGTCCATATTCCTTGCAGCTAAGACTCAACCCAATTCTTGTGCTGCCTCTACGTATTGTGGCTTAACACTAACGCTACTACCGTAAAACACACAGATGTTTTCAACTCGTCTTCTTGAAGTGACTTCCATGTTTTACTCTGGATGTCTTCAAAAGTGCAATGATGAGTTGAATTTATAGAACCTGAAAATGGTGAGTAATTATAGCACTAGTATCTTCCAAATGACGATTGTTAGCTAAATAATAAAAGAAATCTTGAAAGGTCAAAAAGTCTGGATCCTGTCTACGAAAATAAAGATAATTACAACAGAAAAGCGAATCAAAGCAATAATTAAGGCAACAGAATTGTGTACGCAATACGCCATTCGCTTAGTATAAATTCATTAGGATGCGTCTCAAGAATCCATTCCTTACTCAGCCTTCGCTAATGAATTATCTCTTATCTTTGCCAAACACCATTCCTTTTGTCTTAAAATGCTGCTTTTCCCTACAAAAATAACACACAAAATTAAAAAAATTCTACAACATTTACACAAAATATGAAAACAAAAATTACAACAAAGTGCATGGGTTGCCTCCCTACTAGCGCTAAATTTTTCGTCTTCAGCCAGACGTGACTAAAATTTCATATGTTAAGGAGGTTTCAATGTCATTTTGGATGTCCGATTAAAGACAATCCAGTGAGCGTTGCTTTTGAGGGGTCTCTTCCAACGGTAAAGTGGCAAAAATAATTTTGTCATTTTTCATGTTTGTGCCACCTTTTTTATCTTTGTTGCTCCAGTGGTTCCTGAAAAGAAAGAAAGAAAATCAGGAGGTCTCGTATGGTGCTTGACTTTGAATGAAAGTTCCATTATGTCAAGCTTCTGGGTGATATCTTCGAATTGTACTCCCCAAAACAGTGATGTTTCTTCTGAATTCACTGGATCTTCAATTTTGTCTGACAATTCCTCCTCCATTTGCTCAGTTTCTTGCTCCACATTTTCTTCACAGATGAATTTTAAAATTTCTGTATTCAACTCTTCATCCTTCATCTGTGAAATGCATGCTCCATAAATGTCTATCTGAAGATGTAAAGATGTTTATGACATTAGGTCTTCATCCTCTGATACGACTGGAATGGATGGTTCAGGTAGATCTTCATCAAATATCATGGTAAAACATGCTCCAAGATTTTCATTTTGAGGATTGAAAGTTTGATCCTCCGTTGTTGGTGCAGTTGGTACAAATAGATCAGCTTCATCCTCGTCAGAATCAGAATAATAAAAATCAAATCGAGACTTTGCCGGTTCGGGCTCCTGAATTGATATCTCTGGTTATTGATACTGCTCAGCCTCCTCCTCTGTTAAGGTGTCATTGTGGATCTCTGGGTACTCGAAGGCTTCATCAGTGTCATCTAAAAATGCTTCTTGAGGTATGATGTTCTGCTTTTCTGTTAATTGTCTCATTTGATCTGTCATCCTCTAAATGAATTCTGATTGTTTCTGAATTTATGCATCTAATTGAGCTTCCTGTTCTTTGAGCCAATCTTTGAGCATGTGTATCAACTGATCTTCCTCTGATGGTTCTGATTGTTGATGGAAATCGAAGGTAGATGGTGGATAAGATGGAAAATGTGATGGTTCTTCGTACCTTGAATAATTCCAATAATTCTGCCATTATGAAAGGTATATACATTGATCGCTCGGGTGGTTACCATCACAAATTACACATCTCCCCATTTCGTTCTGATGAGCAAATGTAGTATTACATGGTTCTGACATCCAGTGATAGTTGTTGGGCTGAACAACAGGCCTCAGAAAACCAGACTGTTGCTCCCAGATTTGGGGTGTATCTTTTAGTAAAGCTCGTGATCTCTCAATCTCCCAATAATGTTCCATTTTTCAATCACCTGAAAATAAAAGAAAGAAATAAAAATTACAAATAAAAATAAAGAAAATTAGATACAAGTAAATTAGATAGTTTCAAAATTAATAACTCAAGAAAAATAAGTCCCCGGCAACACACACGTATAACGCAAGCGCACATATCGTTCAAGTAGTATAAAAATATCGATCCCACGAGGACTTAATTCCTACTGTTGTTATTAATTTTTGAATCTATTTATTTACAAATATCTAATTGAGGGAGAAGAGAATGATTACTTGATTGATTTGGTTGATTGTAGAATTGCTAAATAAATAAATAAATAAAAAGAGAAGAAAATACTAAGGAAAATAACAAAAGACACAAAGATCTAGGGTTGTGAATCTTTCTAATATCTTTTAAAAGATGAAGTGATTATTTTATGTTTGTGTAATAAATCGGTTTACTAACCTGGAACACTAAATTATGCAAAAGCCTCTGTCGATGGTCAGACGCAAATACCCAGTTTAACCCAATTGAACCATATGTCCATGTCAACCAAATTATCTGGATTCATTAAGTTTAAGTTCCAATTATGGCTACCCCCGCCCGACAGGTATATGTCTATCCTCTAAGGAAATCTATTAAATGGTTATCTATCCTCAAGGAAGATCGTGGGCTATTAAGTCTAAGGCTGAAACCTAAAATCCCTATGTCTAGTTCATTTTAGATTTACTACATCAATCTTATTGGTGATCAGACAACAAGAAGCATTAAGCTTAAGACTTAATAAGTAAACCTTTAAATTACCCAAACTATAAAATAACCTCTTATAAACCGGTGATATTAGAATTCATCACAACCCCAGTTAACTAACACATAACTAGGGCTAGTAAAAACTTAAAAGTAAAAGACAATAAATAAAAGTGCTGAAAAGTAAAAGACATAAAGTAAAAGCTGAAAAGTAAAATAAAATAAAATGCTAAGGTAAAAGGATCATCTTTTACTATTTAATATTTAGATATCTCCCTTAATATAATATATTAACTTGTGATTATTTTACCAACCAGCCATATAGGGGGTAACCTGATTAAGTCAAATTAAGTCCAACCAGCCATAAACACGGTACCAAAATAAATCTGCCATATAGGCGGTAAGAAAATTTAATTACCAACCGACCAATCTGGCGGTATCCTTGATTAGTCAGGTTTAAACCAGATTAAAATGAATTGCCAATAGACCAATCTGGCGGTATCCTTTTTAAGTCAATATTTTAAATAGTGAATATATTATTTTTAAGGGAGATTAATCTAAATAGTAACAGTAAAAGAATTACCTTTCACCATAGCTGGGGAAGTTACCTCCTCATGGTGAATAGTAAAAACTGTAAAAAGTAAGAAAGTAAATTACTATTATTACAAAACGTAATTAAAATTATTTACAAAACTAAAAACTAACAACTAAAAGAAACTAGAGAGAGAAACTCCCTCGTTACATCAAAGAGATGAGAAAGAGTGGTACCACTGAAACTGAAATTTCGCGCTCTATTTATAGGCATCATTAAGGGTCGCGAGTCGCGACGCCCAGTTCGTATCGCGACGCCTGTTTGGTCGACGGGGCAGCTTCTGGTTCGTCAGTTGAAGATTCTAGATAAGGTGATAAGGTGACACGTGGCAAGGTGGTTGGGGCTCAATTATTGTGACACGTGGCGGCTTCTGATTGGTCGGCTAGATTCTTATCCACCACGTGTCAGATACGGATAAGAGAGTCAATGATTGATGCTGACGTGGCGCTGACGTGGCGACACGTGGCAATTTGACTGTCGGCACCATAGAATCGCGACATGTGGCACGCTGTAATTGGTTTATGATGACGTGGCAGTGAGGTGGCATGTTGACTCGGTCAACCTGGTGATATGGACGATGACGTGGCAATGACGTGGAGTGACACGTGGCGATGGTGACTGTTGGCACCGTAGGATGATGACACATGGCACGACGCATGTTAGCAGATCGGCTGTGATGGTGACACGTGGCACGACACACGTTAGCAAAGTCAAACTTTTCTCAGATTCTGATTTGTGGACCCGGCACACGTTAGCACTGTTCGGCGCACGTTAGGCGTCGCGACGCTGAAGGTCTTGGCGTCGCGATGCTGCAAATTACCAAAATGCCATTTTCGTCCAATTTTCACTGTTTTGGCCCAAATCACCTCCAGAGTGTCCTAAAACTTTATTTATCTACAAAATAACACAAAACACATAAAAATATTCACAAAAATCAAGAAACTATATAAAATATTAAGTTAAATGAGTGGGAAATAGTGATAGATTTACCACTCATCAGAAGGCTTGGAAGATTCAACAACAAAGAAAGAGTCTTGAAATTCATCCAATCAATGTAAGTCTTCCGCAACTTATTTTTGATGTATTCACACACAAATAACTCTTAGACGATCTTGGCATGTTCTAGGAACACTTACAATGGTATCAGAGCGATCTAAGTTTGATTTGAAAATCTAGGGTTCTAAACTTTAATTTGGGATTTTTATGATTGGAGCATGAAATGCCTAAATTGATTGTTGGGTTCTGTTTGTATAATGTTGAATTGGATTTATGCATTGATGGAATTGAGAAAAATTGATTAGATCAAAAATCCCTAATTCCATGGACATGGCCGATTATTACCCTAGGTGTATTCATGGTGATTTTTTGAAAATTTAACAATTGGATATGTTAATTGCATGAAATGAATATTAATTGTTGGTTTAATTGGATTGTAATTGGAATTGAATGTTATTTCATGATGATTGTCGTGAATGAAGCATGTTGGAATGCATTGATTTTGCTTCAATTTATGTTGGACAAGAATTGGAAATGTAGAGCATGATTAATTGAATTAACTAGTGTTTTGGAAGCATTAGATTAATTAATTAATTATGGTAATTACACTTGAATTGAATTAATTTGTAATTTGGAATAATGAGTTAATTTAATTTATTATATTTGGGCTTAATGGGCATGGTTGGGCCAAGTTTGGTTTAAGATAATTGGTTGGATCCAATTGGGCCTAAAACCATTCCCATAAAGTTCAAATATGATAATTGAGCCTTTAATATTTTAATTGGGCCTAATGGGCCTAAATTGATTTTTGGCATAGGGTGATTCCTAATTGGGCCTTGGCATCTTGGGTTTGACCCATAATTGCCAAAGCCCATGCCTAAAGAATTAATTGAAAGCCCAATGGACTTTAATTGAATTGTATTGGATATTAATTGGGCCTTTGAGACCCGTTAAGATTGGATTTGGAATCCAAGTCTAAAAGGCACTATTGAAAGTGTAATTATTTAATTTGGAATTAAATATGAATTAGTATTGAATATAATTTAAATTGGATTTAAAGTTATAGTTCAATATAATTCAAGAATACGTACTTTGAGTATTTATTCTTAAACGAGTTGGACTCGCGCAAATCAAATCGTTGTTTGAACATTGGATGGTCATTAATTAAAGATTAATTAATTGGATAAGATTGATTGAATAACATGCTTTGTGTGAATACTTGGATGTATGTATGAATAATGTATATCGGATGGATATTAGAAGGGTGAGTGCAATTTTGGAAATTGTTGTAATAAATTTAGAATTTATTAAATTGGACTTGCGTGTCCAGCCTATTACCTCTTTTCTCATTGTATTTCTCTTCTCACCAATTCCCCTCAATGTAAATGAGGTTTCTTTAGAAGTATTATGTAATTAGGTAGAAGTATGAATAGTGCTAGCGGGAGAGAGGAAATAGAGAGATTTGTTATAGGAACAATTTGTTGTATATCTATTCGAATATCATTATTATTTTATTCGCGCCTTTTTATGCTTTTAAAATGCATGCTTAAGGGTGTATGATGAGACCTAATTAAAGATAATAAAATGGTTGCCAAATCGCGACAAAAACCCTAATTTCATATTAAGCGTTTTTCCTTCCATTGAGTGATTATCTCTCAAGATCCAAGATTGACATTGGTTTGTTGGCCAAAGTCAAGACCTTTGTCCATCGGGGATGTGTTTGAATCACGGAAGCTTTGTTCCATATCGTACGTCTTGGGCAAGTTGTTATTTGTTGGCCAAAGTCAAGGTCACTTCTTGTTCATCGGCCTCGATTACGAAGCTTTCTCACTGTCAATGGGTCACGCTTAACTGGTTTTATTAAGCTTGTTGAGCCAAAGCCAAGGCTTAGTTGATTCAGAGGAAAAGGTTAGGCAATATATTGGATATATTGGCATATATTGGATATATGTTTCGGACTTGAAGGTCCACCTACTAGATCTAGGAATTGGATGAGATCCAATTGATCTTAGAGATCTACCTAATTAAGTTCATACAACTTGTTGGCCAAAGTCAAGGTTGTGTGTTATTTAACGGGATCCTAGCCCACTAGGAAACTATGTTTCCCGAGTACTTCACAGAGGGTTAGAGGCTCGCCGAAAAATAGTGGGAGGCAAGTATTAAATTTGCAATTTCGTTTAGATACTTGCCGACATGCGCTCATTTCATTTTTCATCATTAATTGTTTATAAATATATTAGTTGGACTAATATTCAATTGTTGTTTTAATTAAATAGTTGGACTGTATTCAAACTACTTCATTTATAGTTGATTATATAATTAGATTATAGTAATCAATATATTTGAATTTAACCGATCATTTATAGTTGGTTATATAGTTAGACTATTGTAATCATTACATCTGATTGTACCCGAACTCGTTGATTGGATAGTTGGACTATAGCAATCATTATAACTGGAAAGATTAGCGTCAAAGGACATAATACTAGGTAAAAAATGTCTTTTACGAATTTAATTTTCATATTGAGAAATGAATCTCAGGATAGTCCTGCGAGTTGAGAAGTTACTCTATTTGATAGAGCGACCTCTCGGGCCTAAGCCCGGAGTTGAGCAAATAGTAGAGCATGAGCTTTAGAAGACTCATCGTGATGAAAACTTTAGTGCTCAATCCTCTATGCTTGCGGCAAAGACTCCTTAATTTCTTCGTCAGAACTATGGATTAGATCCTTATAGTATGATATTGAAATTGAAGGATCTTCATAGATCTATTCTTAGATCTTAGAAGTACTGATTGCAAAAGAAAAATCTTGGAGAGTTAATGGCTATGCTCAAGGAGACAGAGCCAGAGATTACAAAAGGGCAAGAAGCGCAAGACGCATCTTACTTCGACATCCCAGAAGGTCAAAGCTTGGTCGAAGGCTTTTAGGGATGTGAAGAAAAAGAGCAAAGGCAAAATCGTCACAGTCTTCTGGGAAGACAAATGATATATCCCAAGGTGTCTGCCTAAACTGTGGCAAACGGGGACACTGGAATGGTGACTGCCGTATGGACAAGGCAAACATGAAGTAAGTGAAGACGGGCAAGGCTCCTAATTCAGATATGTTTGTTATAAATATGTCAATTACTAGTTTTAAAATTAGATTTTGATACTGGGTGTGATACATACATATGTACTGATGAGCATGATACTAGCTTCAGATGAGATCGACTGATGAGTCGGAAACAAGACATAAGTTATTGTTTTGGCTGTAGAAACCTAAGTTTTGGAACTGCCATTTGGGCATGTACTTAAATTAAGAAACTGTTATAATGTACCTAGTTTGACTAGAAACATTATCTTTATATCTAGTTTAACCCGTTGCGGGTATACCTTTATATTCTAGAACACTAAGTGTTTTGTTTATAAAGATAATATTGAGATAAACACATTAGATGTGAATAACATTATTTATATTTAGAATATAAATGAATCTCAAACATATAATATGACAAACCGAACCTCAAACTTTAAAAATCTGTTGAGATTTAAAAGTGGCATTGTTGTTTGTGACACATTAACAATACTCGTATATCCACACTTTCGAAGAGTGGATACTATGACGGATTTGATTCTAATTCAAATGATGTCTACGAATCTAGTTTATTAGGCAAAGTGCCTAAAACACCTTTTACTTGGTAAAAGTGCAAGTGCCACCGATCTGTTAGCCCTCGTTCATAGTGACGTAAGTGGGCCCATGTCTAGCTAGGGATACACATTAAATAGTGCAATCCTTATTTTGAATAAGGTTACATGAAAATCTATTAGACAGACTTCATATTAGATATGAACAGGAAAGAAATCGGGTTTCTCATTCCTGAAGATTTGGGATGCTGGGCATGTAATTGAATGTTTGGATGATACCAAACTAGAACCCAAATCAGATAAGTGCCTATTTGTAGGTTGTCATAGGGAAACCAAAGTATAATACTTATACAACTCACAAGAGGACAATGTAATTGTTGCTTTCCATGCAGTTTTCCTAAGAGGAATTCCTATGTTAAATAGTAAGTGGGAAGAAAGTAAAACTCGATGAAAATCGGAGTAATACTGTTCCAGGCACCGAGTCTTCACGGAACACCAACAGTTCATCAGGGATGAAACTGTACCAATAATCTTCGAATACACAAGAACTGGGTAAGTCGGAGAGAGTCAGAAAACAACCTGGGGTATGGGTTTCTGATCTCACCTCATAAAGATGTCAATCTTACACCACAGGCTAAGGAACCGCGGTCTCATCAACGATCCAAGTATGTACTTCGACTATTTCATCTGATTCGTTAGATCATACATCGTGGCGATGTGGTGATCGAATAAAACGCATCAGATGATAACATTACAAATCCGCTGACGAAAGATGTTTCTCAGCAGAAGTTTGAGCGACCCGTACATAGTTCAGGTGTAGGACACTTAAGTGATTGGCTATAGGCCAAGTGGGAGATTGTTGGACAATTATGACCCATAGCATCACTATTTGTACAAAACATGGTGTTATTGTACAAATTAACTATGTGACAAAGGAAATTGCTCTTTTATCATTTGTAATTAGATTACCGGGATATATAAATGATAAAAGTACATATAATTAGTACCGGATTAATAAGATATGAGACAATATTAATCTACGTAAGGTTTAATCATTAAATATCCCTAGTCGTAGTATTATCGAGACTGGACATCGATAATGCGGAATAGGCTAGTATTACACTTGTGCGTGTTATGGAAGCATAACAACATAGTTCTCATATATTTGGGTATTGGATACTCATGCAAGTGTAATATGAGGTTCTGTTTACCGATGGTATGGAAACAGCTTCGCTCTGGATAGACCCATCGGAATCCCATTGGTAGTATGACTATGTGTCTATGGGAATCCGAATCAGGGTAGGTGTATTTGGTCTTAACCTGAGACTTGCATCGCTAATACTTGCGACAATCAGTATACTTTGGTTTTGGTCGTCCGAGGCTTTAACAGGTTCTGTGTACGCCTCTTTTGGGTATACTGAGAATCGTAGTGTATTGGGTGTGATGTCAAGATGGAAGTATCACTTCAGTTATATGGAGATGATGATCACGCAGGATACGAAACTGGTACTCTTGTATGCTGCAGCTATCGGGATAATATGACAAGGTCATGATTATCCGAATATAGAGACTAATTACCAGAGATTGGATATATGCTTCGTACGGGGCAGACACAATTCCAGCCCCAGGCCTAGCATGTGACATCCGATACTGGATCGTAATACGCAATACTACGTATGCTACGCCTGACAAAGATTACATATTCTTTTAAAGAATATTTCTGGAGAATTGGGTAGGCACAGTGCTTTGCTAGAAGCCAATCATGTCTTGTAAATCGGTGAGAACGTGGTACCGGGTACGCACGTATTCGGATAGTCCGATGACCGTATTTACTGCCAACATATCCAGGGATCTCTTGGGTCGCCTCCCGAAGATTCACCGATGAGATTTGACTCGAACAGAAAATTAATCTAGTATTAATTAAGAGAGAGAAAATTAATCTAGGATTAATTACGGCAATAAATTAATCTCGGATTAATTAAATGAGAAAGAATTAATCTGGGATTAATTGCGTCGAGAATTTATCTGGGATTAAATTCATCGAGAAGAGAGAACGCGATTAATTTGGAATTAATCGGCAAAGTAAATTTAATAGTTAAATTGGATTTTACTATTTAATTTATTTATGTGGGTTAAAATAATATATTGGATATATTAAATTGAAATTAGATTTCAATGCAGAATTAAATTGGATTTTAATTCTAGCGAACGAATTAATTTGGAATTAATTTGCAAGCGACTTTCGTAATAATTTTGCTAGGTATTATTATTTAATTAAATTAGATTTAATCACGTTGCAACAAAAAATTCGTTTAATTCGAAATTAAACTAACCAGGGCTCGAGCAAAGTTGCGTATTGATTTAGCTGACTTAAATTTGGAATTTAAAATTGGTGGGACCCACTTCACTTACATCACATGTTAGACATTTGATGGAAGTGGTTAGACTTAAAATATTGGATTTGATTTATTAAAAGTAAGCTTGGCTTTGCTTATATAACACTCAAACCAATTTTAACACTCAACCTCACTATAAATTAATTTGGTCAACTTTGGAAGTGTAGAATTTTACTATTCACAGCAACCATCTCTCTTCTCTTCTCCTTGGAGCCGTGAGCTTCATTGATCTCCCATGGAGTTTTGTTACAAAATTCTTAAATGCTAGCACATTAAGGAGTCAAATGAGGTGATAGGGAGACTCACCCAAGTGTTGGAAACACTAAAAGAAGGCTTGGAAGATTCAACAACAAAGAAAAAGTCTTGAAATTCATCCAATCAATGTAAGTCTTCCACAAATTATTTTTGATGTATTCACACACAAATCACTCTTAGACGATCTTGGCATGTTCTAAGAACACTTACAAACAAGTGAAGGAAAATCAAGAATTGGCTTATGAAATTTGGAATTTTAAGAGCTAATCTTCAAATCCCTAAATTCTTGAAATTTGTTTCTTATTTCTTGATTTCTTAGAATAGTTCTAGGGATTCTTTGCTAGAAAAATTTGGGGCTTTTGGCTTTTTTGGATGGATTAGGAATATTGATGCATGTATGAGTAGAAATTGAACTAGATTAAAGTAATTTAGGTTAAATTTGTTGTTGGACAACATTGTTGCCATTCTAGAGTTCTTGAACCACTCTAAATAGCCTAGAATTATTCTAGAGTTGTTCATATGTGGTGGGACTTTTTTGGTGTTGGATTAATTAGATTAATCTTGGATAAAATTGGATTAAAGCATGAAAATTTGGTTAATTTACCTTCTGGATCAGATCTGGAATTTTCAGTGTATATATTGATGTATTTGATATTAAATTAATGTTATGGATTAATTTAGGGAGTTGGCAAAATTACCGGAAATTATTTCCGACTTGAAATAAGCGAAAAAGGCCAAAAACGGCGTTACCGGTGTGGATTTTGAGCCAACCGGGTGACAGTTGCCCAAACAATGAATTTGTCACTATTCAGGCATCCTGTGAACTGTCCCGACACTATTGGAGCTGACCTGGGTAGTTTTCATAAGTGTCGGGTAGTCGGTTCGGTCAAAAACACGTTTTAGGCCATTTTGCGAAAAATCGGTTTTCGTAAAAGTTTTGCAAAGTTTCAGCTATATTTATGTCAATATTTGATATTAAATAAATTGGTTTAGGTGAAATATGAATAAATTATTCATATTAGATATTGAATAATTTATTTGGTACTTTGAAAAAGTTTTAAAATACGATTTCGCCCGACACTCGCTTCCGTTGCGCCTCATCGCCCAAAACCCCAACACAGGGCATATGTATCATGTACATATTTGCGATCTAGTAAATCCATGGCCGTGTTATACTTCGGAAGCGAGTTTTGAGTGTTATTTAGAGATCTTAAATTTAAAAAGTCTACTATATTATACTTTAGGGATTTGACGTTCATATCTATATCCCCGATATAATATTGATAGCCTGTGATGGATGGATTATACTATGCAATGACCTCGACTTGCATAGTTTAGCGAGATTATTTGTGGTTATCATAATTTACGAGTGTGTGAATTATGGACACGAAATTTGATTCCGTGACAGATAAACCTAAACATAGAGAGTCTCACAATATGAAGTGTAGTCATTGAGCACATGGGCAACGAGTTATGAATAATATAGATTATTCGTAATACTTCACTGGATTAAATGAGTTAATTCGAATCGTTTAATCGGTTTAACGAAAATACATGCATTAGGGGCATTTCGGTCAATTAATAATTAATGTGTATTTGTATTATATACAAGATTTGATTTGATACATATTAATTAATTGTCAAATGAGATTTTGACACATGTCTTTAATATATGTATTTATTATTTAATGTAAATAAAAATATGCATATAATAATAATCGCATTAATTAATTATTTAGATGTTTAAATGTTAAATATCTAGATAATTAAATTATTTCAATATTACATAAATGTTATGCAATATGTTTGATTATTATTGGTTACATGTGACATGATGTTATTAAGCATAAAGTTTACAAATTGGATTTGTTAACTTAAAGCTTATTATTATTTATTAATTAGATTAATTGACTAAATGACCAAAATACCCCTCTTTTACCCCTAAGTCGGTTTTGGCATGATATTTAAAGTGGAAAATTTTATTTTTCCTTTAATAAGGAAGCCATGGTGATGAATGGTAAATCTATCACTATTTCCCACTCATTTAACCTAATATTTTGTATAGTTTCTTGAGTTTTGTGAATATTTTGATGTTTGATGTTATTTTGTAGATAAATAAAGTTTCAGGATATTCTGGAGGTGATTTGGAGCAAAACAGTGGAAATAGGAAAAATGGGCATTTTGGTAATTTAGGCGCGTCACGACGCGCAAGCCCTTGGTGTCGCGACGCCTAACATGCACCAGAGCTGCTAACGTGCGCCGGGTCAACTGGTCAGAATTTGGGAAGTTTGACTTTACTAACGTGCGCCGTGCCACGTGTCACTATCATAGACGATTTGCTAACGAGTGCCGTGACACGTGTCATCATCCTACGGTGCCGACAATCTCCATTGCCACGTGTGCCACGTGTCACTCCACGTCACCGCCACGTCATCATCCACATCACCAGTTGACCGATTCAATGCGCCACGTCACCGCCACGTCATCATCAACCAATCACAACGTGCCATATGTCGCAATCCTACGGTGCCGACACTCCCTTTCACCACCTGTCGCCACGTCAGTGCCACGTCATGCCACGTCAGCATAATAATTTAGTGTTCAGGTTAATAAATCAATATTTTACCCAAATTTAAGATAACCACTTCATCTTTAAATAATATTGGAAGAAATCACAACCCTAGATAGTTTTATATAATTGAATTTTCATTAATCTACTTTCACGCAATTTTATTTACTTGTTTTTAAATTTAGAATCGTCACCATTTCAAATCAATCAAACAACCTGTTAGATACTAGTAATCATTTGACCTTATAAAATTAATAGTTTAAGTATTAAGTCCTCGTGGGATCGATACTTTTTATACTACTTGAACGATACGTGCGCTTGCGTTATACGTGTGTGTAAGCACCGGTCAAGTTTTTGGCGCCGTTGCTGGGGACTTATTTATCTTTCCTTATTAGTTTTGAGGTTAGATTTGTTACTTGTATCTAATTTTCTTTTTACTTATTGTTTTTGTTTTCTTGTGTTTCAGGTTCTCAGATCCTTCATGAGATGAACCAGAAGCTTTGAACTACGACCGCTTGACCCGGAGATTGAAAGAACCATCAGACAGTTGAGAAGGGAAATGCGAGAAGGCCAAGAAGCAATTGTTAACATGGAACCTGAACCTTTGGAGGTTGCACCACCAATTCCCATTCGAGACAGAACCATTCCGGTGGTTGATGGCCTCATTTCCTGTATTGTACTTCCTCTCTTACCAGCAAATGTGGGTGACATCAAAACTTGCATTCAGATGATTCAGCAATCAGTGCACTTTGGGGGAAAAGCAACTGAAGATCCTAATACCCACATCGGCAACTTCCTGGAAGCAATGAAATTGCGTGTTTTTCCATACTCCTTGAAGGACAGAGCTAAAGCTTGGCTACATTCACTACCAGCAAGTTCCATCACAACTTGGAACACTTTAGCCACCAAATTTCTTGCAAAGTACTTTCCACCAGTCAGAACCGGAAAGCTAAGGAATGACATCACATCCTTTGTGCAACAAGAATCAGAAACTCTCTACGAAGCTTGGGAAAGGTACAAAGAAATGTCCTCACCATGAGATTCCAAAATGGCTTCAAGTCCAAACATTCTGTAATGGACTTTATGGAATAATGAGAACCACAATCGATGCTGCTGCTGGAGGAGCTTTAATGGCAAAAAGAAAAGATCAAGCCTGTGACCTAATCGAAGAAATAGCCAACAACAAATCCTTGTGGCCAACAGAAAGGAGCATGATTCAACGAATTGCTGGAATTTATGAAGTTGGAGCCAATTCAGCAGTCAGTGCCAAACTGGATCAAATATGCAAATTCATGGAGACTCTCGGCATGCAAAGTAACATTGGATCCACAAGTTCACTATACGGAGGAGCACCAGAACTAAACCAACTTGAAGAGACAGTGAATTATGTCAACAATTTCAACAGACAGGGGAACAATCCATATTCCAACACCTACAACCCGGGGTGGAGGAATCATCCCAATTTCTCATGGAGCAACAATTCAGGGCAAAAGAACTATCCACCACTTGGATTCCAGCAACAGAAAAAAAGTCAGGAGTTTGAAAAAGAACCAGAAATGAAAGAATGGATTGCAGAGATGTTCAAAAAGAAACTAGCAGCATATGATGCTATATTTCAAAGCCAATCTGCTTCTATCAAAGCATTGTAGAATCAGATTGGACAACTGGCCAATGCTCAGAGTTACAGACCACCAGGAAATCTTCCCAGCAATACAGAACCAAATCCAAGGAACCGAGGGAATGAGCAATGTCAAGCCATCACCTTGAAAAGTGGTACTGAAATCAACAAAGATGTTGGAATCAAGGCAACCATTGAAGATGTTCCAAAAGAAGCAGAGCAACAGATGGAGGAAAAAGAAGCAAAGGAAAAAGAAGCAAAGGAAAAAGAGCAGATCACTCCACCTCCACCTTTTCCTCAGCGTCTTCAGAAAAACAAACTGGACAAACAGTTTGCTCGATTTCTGGAGGTTTTCAAAAAGCTGCACATCAACATCCCATTTGTAGAAGCCTTGGAACAAATGCCCAGCTATGTCAAATTCATGAAATATATTCTTTCACGAAAACAGAGATTGGGAGACTACGAGACAGTAGCATTGACGGAAGAATGCAGTGCCATCATTCAGAGGAAACTTCCCCAAAAATTGAAAGATCCTAGCAGTTTCACTGTCTCGTGCACCATTGGAGAACATTATATCGGTAAGGCTTTATGTGATTTAGGTGCAAGTGTTAATTTAATACCTTTTTCTATTTACAGGAAACTGCAAATTGGAGAAGCAATTCCTACCTCAGTCTCACTGCAACTTTGACCAGCACATCTTCAACGACTCCATTTCCAAGAGGAGTCGTTGAAGATGTGCTGGTCAAAGTTGATAAACTCATTCTCCCAGCAGACTTCATTATCCTTGACATGGATGAAGACAAAGATGTGCCGATCATCCTTTGGAGACCATTCTTGGCAACAGGTCGAACTGTGATTGATGTACAAAAAGGAGAATTGACCATGAAAGTTCAGGACCAAGAAGTTACCTTCAATGTTTTCAAAGCCATGAAATTCTCGAGTGAAGAAAAAGAGGAAGAATGATTCAGAATTGATGTTGTTGATAGTATCATTCATGATACTGATACAGTTCCCACGAACAAACTTGAAGCTTGTATCACCAATATGAGTGACAGTGAGTTAGATGCTGAAATCCTGGAATGTATCAACTATCTTGACAAGCCATTTCGTTTCAAAGAGACACAACCAATTGAAAGTTTGGAACTACCGAAGAAAGACCGGATCAAGCCATCGATTGAAGAACCACCACAGTTGGAGCTGAAGTTACTTCCGAGTATCTCAGGTATGCATTTCTTGGAAACTCTTCTGAATTACCTGTTATTATTTCATCTTCGCTAACATTGGAGCACGAAGAAAAGTTGCTGAGAGTGTTACGAGAGCACAAGAAAGCCATTGGTTGGACTATAGCAGACATTCGAGGCATTAGCCCATCATTTTGCATGCACAAGATCCTGATGAACGATGAGTACAAACCCACAGTGGAACATCAACGGAGACTCAATCCAATCATGAAGGAAGTCGTGAAGAAAGAAATCATCAAATGGTTGGATGCTGGCATCATTTACCCCATCTCAGACAGCAGTTGGGTAAGTCCTATGCAGTGTGTGCCGAAGAAAGGAGGAATTACTGTGGTTACCAATGAAAAGAACAAGCTAATCCCAACAAGAACGGTGACTGGATGGAGAGTATGCATGGACTACAGGAAGCTGAACAAAGCCACGATGAAGGATCATTTTCCGCTACCATTCATTGACCAGATGTTAGACAGATTGGCAGGACATGAGTTCTTTTGCTTTCTGGACGGATATTCAGGGTACAATCAGATTGCTATCGCACCAGAAGACCAGGAAAAAATTACCTTTACATGTCTTTATGGTACTTTTGCTTTCCGCAGGATGCCATTTTGGATTATGTAATACCCCTGCCACATTCCAGTGTTGCATGATGGACATCTTCTCAGACATGCTGGAGCAGAGTATGGAGGTTTTCATGGATGACTTTTCTGTGTTTGGAGATTCTTTTGACCATTGTTTGAAAAATTTGGAATAGGTGTTACAAAGGTGCGAAGATACAAACTTGGTACTCAACTAGGAGAAATGCCACTTTATGGTGCATGAAGGCATTGTTCTTGGACACCGGATCTCACAAAAGGGGATTGAGGTAGACAACACAAAGATAGAGACAATTGAAAAACTACCTCCACCAACATCAGTAAAAGGTATTCGAAGTTTTCTTGGACATGCAGGTTTTTACAGGAGATTTATCAAAGACTTTTCCAAAATTGCAAAACCTCTTTGCAATCTTCTGGAGAAGGATGTGCCTTTCAACTTCACCAAAGAATGCCATGAAGCTTTTGAGATCTTAAAACAGAAGCTGGTCTCTGCCCCCATCATAGTAGCACCAGACTGGACCCTTCCATTTGAGGTAATGTACGATGCTAGTGATTTTGCTATGGGAGCAGTTTTGGGACAACGCAAAGCAAAGATTTTCCACACCATTTACTACTCCAGCAGAACTCTGAATGAAGCTCAACTCAACTACACAACCACTGAAAATGAGTTGCTTGCAGTTGTGTTCACTTTTGACAAATTTCCCTCTTATCTGTTGGGTCCCAAAGTGGTGGTCTACACAGATCATTCATCAATCAAGTACTTGATCGTGAAGAAAGATGCCAAACCCAGATTGATCCGTTGGATATTTCTTCTGCAAGAATTCAACGTGGAGATCAGAGACAGGAAAGGAACAAAAAACCAAGTGGCAGATCATCTGTCGAGGCTCGAGAATGAAGAAACAGCTGGCAAAGAACTGTCAATCAAATAAACTTTTCCAGATGAACAGCTGTTTTCCATAAAACAGCAGGAAGTCCCTTGGTATGCTGACTATGTCAACTACATAGTGTCAGGAAAATGGCTGTTGGAATGGACAACTCAGCAACAGAAGAAATTTTTCAAAGAAGTCAAGCATTATGTTTGGGATGAGCCGTACCTGTTCAAACGATGTGCTGATCAAATACTGAGACGATGTGTTCCACATGAGGAGGTCAACAGTGTTCTGCAGCACTGTCATTCATCACCATACGGTGGACACTTCTGCGGAAATAAAACTACAGCCAAAGTCCTACAATCAGGTTTGTTCTGGCCCACTCTTTTTAAAGATGCTTATCTTTTTGCTCTTCAATGTGACAGGTGCCAGAGGATGGGGAATATTTTGAAGAGAAATGAAGGACCATTGCAAAACATTCTCCAAATGGGTTGAAGCAATTGCATTGCCATCCAATGATTCAAAAGTGGTGATCAAATTCCTGAAAAAGATCATTTTCACTCGGTTCGGAACACCTCGTGCAATCATCAGCGATGGTGGCTCACATTTCTGCAACAGATACTTCGATGCACTTCTATCCAAATATGAAGTTACTCACAAGGTTGCCACAGCTTACCATCCACAGTCAAATGGACAGGTTGAGGTTTCAAACAGGGAGATCAAAAAAATCTTGGAGAGAACTGTTGGATCAACAAGGAGGGACTGGTCTACAAAACTAGATTATGCATTATGGGCCTACCGGACAGCTTACAAGACACCAATTGGTATGTCCCCATATCGATTGGTGTTTGGGAAAGCATGCCATCTGCCAGTTGAGCTTGAACACAAGGCGTACTGGGCACTGAAGAAGTTGAATCTTGATTCACAAGCTGCAAGAGAGAAACGACTTCATCAACTCAACGAATTGGAGGAGTTTCATCTACAGGCTTATGAGAATGCCAGATTATACAAAGAAAAGACAAAGAAATGGCATGACCGAAAATAGTGCACAGACAGTTGGAACCAAGACAGCAGGTGTTGTTATATAACTCGAGGTTTAAACTTTTCCCTGGAAAGTTGAAATCTAGGTGGTCAGGTATTTTTGTGATCACTCATGTTTTACCTTATGGAGCTGTTTAGTTACTGGATCCCAACAACACATTCAAAGTTAACAGTCACCGTGTCAAGCACTACTGGGGAGAATCATTTGAGCGACAAAAATAAAGTGTCACACTTTCAGATCCAGCATAACGTTCAGGCAGTCACGTCTAGCTGACGACTTTAAACTTAGCGCTCGCAGGGAGGTAACCCATGCAATTTTTGTAAATATTATGATTTGGTGTGATTTGGTGTGATTTAATTTGGTGTGTTTAGTTTTTGCAGATTAAGACATTTCAAGATGGAAGAAGCTCTCGCAAATCTTCACAAGCAATTTCATTCTCTCCCTCAAAAATCTATGATGAAAGTCTACAAAGCTCGCTTGGAACGGATGAGGTTACTGACGATCCATGGTGTTCCTAATGATATTCGTTGGGTAATTGAAGCACGGGTCCGATTGGCAGGTGAGTCTTTTGACTCATTTATTTCACATCTGTCTGGTTTTGGAAGAAGCACCTATGCAAAGAAACGTAGAGCTAAGCAAATAGGTGTTTGTTTAAAATGTGCACGCTGGAATTGCAATACTCGTTGTCGTTCTTTAGGAATGGTGTCTGATAATCGCGAAGATAAAATTAAATTCATTAGGGATGGCTTGAGTAAGGAGTCTGTAGATAATATATCTTCGACTCTTGAGACGCATCCCAGCGGATATGTACACATAGCCTTTCGCAAATTACATACACAATTTCAAAAAGAAAGACAACAGTTAAGTCTAGGGAATCTGACTCAAAAAGACCTTGTTTGCCAATTTATAAGAAAAATGGATGGGAAGCTTGTCGCTGACGCATAGACGTCAATCAAGCCGCTACTTTTCTTGTAAATATTATATCTCTTTGTCTTTTTCTAATAATTGTAATTTATTTTATTTTCTCCGACAGGATCCAGACCTTTTTGACTATCACGATTTATTTTACTATTAACTAATAATTTTCATTTGGCAGATACTAGTGCTATTATTTTACTAACCCTTTTCAGGTGTTATAAATTCAACTCATCATTGCACTTTTGAAGACATCCAGAGTAAAACATGGAAGCCACTTCAAGAAGACGAGTTGAAAATATATGTGTGTTTTGCGGTACTAGTGTTGGTGTTAAGCCACAATACGTAGAAGCAGCACATGAATTGGGTCGAGTCTTAGCTGCAAGGAATATGCACTTAGTATATGGCGGATGCAATCTTGGACTAATGGGGATCGTTTCAAAGGCCGTAAGGAAGGAGGCAGTCATGTTTTGGGAATCATCCCAAAACCCTTGGCAGAGGCAAATCTTATTGAACCATCAAATGGAGAGGAACTGATCGTGCCAGGTATGTCTGAACGATTGGTAGAAATGATAAACCGTGCTGATGCTTTTATTGCTTTGCCAGGTGGCTTGGGCACATTGGAGGAAATTTTTATAGTGTTATCTTGGGCGAACCTGAACATACACCAGAAAGGGCTTGGACTGTACAACGTTGAAGGATTTTATGATTTTCTTTGTGTGTTTCTTGATGATGCCCAGAGAAATGGGTTCGTGTCAAAACCTATGAAAGAACTCCTCTTTACTGCCAGAACTGCTCCGGATCTAATTGACCAACTCTTAGCCTATGAACCACAAGTTGACCCTATCCTTTCAAAGATAAATTGGTCCGAAGAAGATCGTGGTAAGAGGCGACAGATTAATCTGGATCTTAACCTTTAATTTCCTGTAGAATTTCAGCTAACCAGGTACTATCTTCTAAACTCTTCTTCTATTGTTTAAGACATTGAGTACAATGTCTCATTTAGGTTTGGGGGAGGGAATTAGTTGATTAGTATCTTCTTTTTAGTTGTGTGTTGTTTTTATTTTTAGTCCAAAAATTTTCTAAAAATACAAAAAAATTGAAAATTTTTCAAAAATTACAAAAATATTTTATGTTTTTGTATTTTTATTTTGACTAAAAAGGTGAAATTGGTAAGAGATAGCTGAGTAAGGAGTTTCCACTCCTGAGACGTATCTCAAACCTATTTCGAAACAAGTTAATTTTTGTTTATTTCCTTTTGAATTATTTAATTTGTAAATTCTCCATAAAATTGACTAAAATGGATCTTCATATGCTCAGTTGACAGGTATTATCAACATGCATAGTAACATATGGACATGAACTGTAATTGAAAAGTTTGTAATATTCAGTGCTCTAGTTTAATTGGAGGAAGCATCTCAAAAAGCAAGGGAGTAAAAAAAAAACGTATGAGATCCGAGTTATTAAGTCTGTAATGGTGTTTTAACACATAGTGCCCTAAAACCAACTGGTTTAGGAGTCACTGGCCCAAAGCTCGCTGTATGGATCAAAGAATGTTGCAAATATATATATATATATATATATATATATATATATATATATAATATATATATATATATGTATATTTGAAGTCTGAGTAATTAAGTCCGTAGGGGTGTCTTAACACCTGGTGCCCTAAAGCCAACTAGTTTGGGAGCCACCGACCCAACACTCGCTACATAGACAGAAGATATTATATATAAATAAATAAAAAATCAGAAAAATCAGAAAATTTATTCCATTGCTGCAAAAAGGTGTGAATTCTGATAAAACTTTAGGACAAAAATATTACTCTCTTATCAACTGCACTTATAATTATTGTGGGCAAAAATGAGTTGTTTAATATTATGTTAGCTGTGTATATGGAGAATGGTAAATATAATCGGAGAATTTACTTATTCAGTAATTTATAATGAAACAAAACAACTAGTAACTTGGAGTAGACGTTTCACCTGATTAGTCACTAACTTTTTTATTCTATTTTCTCTTGTCTTTTTGCTTTTGTGTGCATTAGTTTCACTACTTTTTTGGGTATCATTGTTGTAAACCCTCACGAGACTAAAACTCATCCACTAGGGACACATAGGGGTTTAAAGGCTTGTTGCATACGCTAAATGCATCTGTGATCCCTACGAAAATGGCTTAGTTAAATTTTATTATGTTTTGCTCGAGGACTAGCAAAATGTTAGGTTTGGGGGTGTGATGAGTGGTAAATCTATCACTATTTCCCACTCATTTAACCTAATATTTTGTATAGTTTCTTGCGTTTTGTGAATATTTTGATGTGTTTGATGTTATTTTGTAGATAAATAAAGTTTCAGGACATTTTGGAGGTGATTTGGAGCAAAACAGTGGAAATTGGAAAAATGGGCATTTTGGTAATTTAGGCGCGTCGCGACGCGCAAGCCCTTGGTGTCGCGACGCCTAACATGCACCAGAGCTGCTAACGTGCGCCGGGTCAACGGGTCAGAATTTGGGAAGTTTGACTTTGCTAACGTGTGCCGTGCCACGTGTCACTATCATAGACGATTTGCTAACGTGTGCCGTGACACGTGTCATCATCCTACGGTGCCGACAATCTCCATTGCCACGTGTGCCACGTGTCACTCCACGTCACCGCCACGTCATCATCCACATCACCAGTTGACCGAGTCAATGCGCCATGTCACCGCCATATCATCATCAACCAATCACAGCGTGCCACGTGTCGCAATCCTACGGTGCCGACACTCCATTTCTCCACGTGTCGCCACGTCAGCATAATAATTGAGCTCTCAACCGCCTTGCCACGTGTCACCTTATCTCATTATCCAGAATCGCCACCTGTCATCATTTCAGCGTGCCACGCCAAAAAGAGCCGGCGTCGCGACGCTATAACTCTTGGCGTCGCGACGCCCGGAGCCTATCCGCGCATATAAATTGAGCTCAAGATTTTAGTTTTAGATGTACCATTCTCTCTCATTTCTTTGATGTAAATAGGGAGTTTTCTCTCTAGTTTCTTTTAATTTCAGTTTTGTAATTAAATTTTAATTACGCTCTGTAATAATAGCAATTTTACTTTCTTTACTTTTTACAGTTTTTACTATTCACCATGATGAGGTAACTTCTCCCTGCTAGGGTGAAAGGTAATTCTTTTACTATTGCTATTTAGATTAAACTCCCTTTTATATAATATATAAACTATTTAAAACCTGACTTAATGAGGATACCGCCATATTGGTCGGTTGGTAATTAAATTTTCTTACCGCCTATATGGCAGGTTTATTTTGGTTTCGCCTTTATGACTGGTTTATTTTGGTTCCGCCTTTATGGCTGGTTTATTTTGGTTCCGCCTTTATGGCTGGTTTATGGACAAATATTACCGCCTTAATGGCTGGTTGGACTTAATTTGACTTAATCAGGTTACCGCCTATATGGCTGGTTGGTAAAATTATCACAAGTATATATATTATATTATGGGAGATATCTAAATAGTAAATAGTAGAAATTAATTCCTTTTACCTTAGCATTTTATTTTATTGCATTTATTTTTTCGCATTTACTTTTTAGCAATTTTACTTTATGTCTTTTAAGTTTTTACCAACTCTAGTTATGTGTCGTAACTAAGTTAGTTATCTAGGGTTGTGATAAATTCTAATATCACCGGTTTATAAGGGGTTAGATTATAGTTTGGGTAATATAAAGATTTATTTATTGAGTCTTAATCTTAATGCTTTTTATTACTGGCCACTAATAAAATTGACTAGGTAAACTTAAAATGAACTAGACATAGGGATTTTAAGTTTAAGACCTTAGACTCATTAGCTCACGATCTTCCTTGAGGATAGATAACCCTTTAATAGATTTCCTTACAGGATAGGAATATACCTGTCGGGCGGGGATAGCCAAATTGGAACTTAATCTTAATGAATCCATGTAATTTGATTGACATAGACATATGGTTCAATTAGGTTATACTGGGTATTTTTAATTGACCATCGGAAGAGGCTTTTACATAATTTAGTGTTCTAGGTTAATAAATCAATATTTTACCCAACTTTAAGATAACCACTTCATCTTTAAATAATATTGGAGGAAATCACAACCCTAGATAGTTTTATATAATTGAATTTTCATTAATCTACTTTCACGCAATTTTATTTACTTGTTTTTAAATTTAGAATCGTCACCATTTCAAATCAATCAAACAACCTGTTAGATACTAGTAATCATTTGACCTCATAAAATTAATAGCTTAGGTATTAAGTCCTCGTGGGATCGATACTTTTTATACTACTTGAACGATACGTGCGCTTGCGTTATACGTGTGTGTAAGCACCGGTCACATTGCCGAATCCCACCCTAAATAAATGCTCTCAAAAATTGTTTGAAGAAATAAGGAAGAAATTGATGAAATCAAGAAAAAGTTTAAGGAATTTAGGAGATTTGGAGGTAATCTTCATAACTCTTAAACTTAGATAGCTTGTTTCTTATTCTTGAATATCTAGAATAGTTCTAGGGTTTCTTCCTTTCCTATATTGTGAGGCTTTTTGATTTGGAGGATGGATTTGGAGGCTTAATGCATGTGTAAATTTAGATCGGATAATATTGTTGTAATATTAGTTCAATTTTGTCATTTGATGACTTGTTGACATTCTAGAATGTTATAACCACTCTTGTAACTCCTAGAATTATTCGTGAGTTCTTCATAGGTGGTGGCTTTGGTTGATGTTAATATTAATATGATTAATGTTGAGAAAATTGGATTTAAAGCATGAAAAATGATATTTTTGGTTACCACTCAGATCTGGAAATTCTGTATTTTTTGTGATAAATGTATTGGATGTGTTTTGGGCATTGGAACAATTGCCGGAAATTATTTCGGAGTTGAAATATGCGAAAACGGTGAAAAACGGCGTTACCGGGTGAGTTTCGGGCTTACCGGGTGTCCGCTGTCCAAACAGTGAATTGGCCACTGTTTGAGCAGCTCATGAACTGCCCAAGTACTATTGGGGCTGACCTGGGCAGTCCTCATGTGTATTGGTTGGTCGGTTCGAACAAAAACGTTGTAGGCACTGCATTTTTGCATATAAGTCCCTATGATGAGTCTCATTTGGAGACACTACCTTTTAAGTCGCGGAAGTCGCGGGAAACGGACGTCGGAAGGGAACCGGTATTTTTGTTAGATTTTAGTCGCTTGTTTAGCTTCAGGCTCGCTTGTTGGACCTCCGTTATTAAAACACACCCTTAGCCCAAACCCCATAAGACACACACCCAAGCCCAATCCAAAGATAATTAAAACATTTAAAATACATGTCACAAATTTAATTAATTTAAATTAAAGTTAATTGAAATTAATTTAAACCAATTAAATTAAATTGAATAAAAGCTAATTAAATTAAACTAAAATAAAATTAAATCAAATTAAAATCCAAATTAAATTACATTAGTTTAAACCAATTAAATTAAAATCCAACACAAATTAAAATCCAACACAAATTAAATTCCAATTTAAATCAAATTAAAAGCTAATTAAATTAAACCCATTAAAATAAATCTAAATTAAATTAAACAAATATTTAATTAAAATCTAATACCAAAATTAATTAAATCACCTACCAATTTTAATAAATCACATTCCTAATTTAAATAATTCACTCACCAATTTAATATATTACCCACCAAAAATATATATATCCTTACCAAAACTATTTAAATCAAATACCACACATGCATAAATTAATTGATTTTCTTTCCTTAAAAAAATCCATGCAAACCCTAACCCTAATTGACAACTATAAAACACACACTAAATCAACCCTAAGACCCAACTCCCACTCACGGCAGCTCACTCCTTTCACCATACACAAAACAATGAAACCCTAAAGCTCTCGGTCCCTGAAGCCTATCCCTCATCTCTTTCCCACAAATTCAAAAAGATAAACCCTAAACCAAACGCTGATCATCAACCATTGCCTCTAAAACCTTCATTCAAACAACCGACTAAAGACTGCTAACAACTCCATTCACTGCCTTCGAAGCCCCTCTACTTTCCTTTCACTGATCACCTCACGCCAAAAGCTCCTTAAAATAATAGCCAATTCACGCACTTAGCAAAACCCTCCATTAACAGCAGCCTCCACCAGCACAAAAACCAGCAAAAAAACCTTAAGCAGCCCATGAACCAGACACGTAAAACACTCTCAAGCCTCACAATCGTCACGCACAAGGCCAACTATAACCCAGTAACCTTCACGATATATGTAGCAGCCACAAACCGACCAGATACCACTCCACCGACTCACCTTCACGACCAACTCAGTCCACAAAACCCTTCACAGAAGAAGCCATGTAACCAGCCCCCATAGCACTCACAGCCTCGCAGCTCACTCAGTCCGCAAGCCCTTACACACACCTCCATGCCCCCTTGACCTAAAAATCTTCACGCACTCACAAACTCTCACGCCAATAGCCACCTAAAATCCATTCACTCATAGCCCACGTGAAGGCCACAAACCCTAAAAGCCCTCACGCCACTCTCACCTAAACAAGCATACACTCAGCCCATGCAATAAGCCACGCCCATCACTCCCTCTTCACGCGCAGTCCACAGATCAGCCATTGCACCACGGCCCTCTATTCAACCCAACACAAGAGCCACACCTCAACAGACCTCACGCACCCACCATCAGACCAACAAAATCCCCACTAACCGGCCAAATAGCGGACGCACAGATCAACCAACAAAATCCCACATCGACCATGAATCACAGGGGCGAGGCCCATATCAATATTAGTCTGGGGGCGAGACCCATATCAGTATCAGTTGGGGGCGAGGCCCATATCAGTATCAGTTTAGGGCGAGGCCCACGTCAGTATCAGTTTGGGGCGAGGCCCACGTCAGTATCAGCTAGGGACGAGGCCCACGTCAGTATCAGTTTGGGGCGAGGCCCATATCAGTATCAGTCTGGGGGCGAGGCCCATGTCAGTATCAGTTGGGGGCGAGGCCTACATCAGTATCAGTTGGGGCGAGGCCCACATCAGTATCAATTGGGGGCGATGCCCACATCAGTATCAGTTTGGGGCGATGCCCATATCAGTATCAGTCTGGGGGCGAGGCCCATGTCAGTATCAGTTGGGGGCGAGGCCCACATCAGTATCAGTTGGGGGCGAGGCCCATATTAGTATCAGTTTGGGGCGAGGCCCACGTCAGTATCAGTTTGGGGCGAGGCCCATATCAGTATCAGTCTAGGGGCGAGGCTCATGTCAGTATCAGTTGGGGGTGAGGCCCACATCAGTATCAGTTGGGGCGAGGCCCACATCAGTATCAGTTGGGGCGAGGCCCATATCAGTATCAGTCTAGGGGCGAGGCCCATATCAGTATCAGTCTGGGGGCGAGGCCCATATCAGTATCAGTTTGGGGATGAGTCCCGAGGGTCGAGGCCCACATCAGTATCAGTTTAGGGGCGAGGCCCACATCCGTGTCAGTTTGGGGCGAGGCCCATATCAGTATCAGTTTGGGGTCGAGGCCCACATCAGTGTCAGTTTAGGGGCGAGGCCCACATCGGTATCAGTTGGGGCGAGGCCCACATCAGCATCATGCATCCATCCATCCATACATACATATCACATACACACAATTTTTGTTTTGTATTCGCAGGATTGTAGCGGCAAAGACCACCTCATCAAGTAACGGTTCAAAAATGAGCAACATTCTCGGACAGCACGGTTCAGAAATGGACCGCTACCACAACAGAGGCCGAAAATGGCGCTCCAAAATGGAGCACACACAACAGATGTCGAAAATGGCGTTCCAAAATGGAGCACACACAGCAAATGCCGAAAATAGCGCTCCAAAATGGAGCACACATAACAGATGCCGAAAATAGCGTTCCAAAATGGAGCACACACAGCAGACGCCGAAAATGGCGCTCCAAAATGGAGCACACACAACAGATGTCTAAAATGGCGCTCCAAAAATGGGGCACATATATCAGATGCCGAAAATGGCGCTCCAAAAAAGAAGCACAGTTCTAAAATGGACCACCAGATAAACTCAGTTCGAAGCAGCAGGCAAGTCAGGTGGCAGCTGGCGAGCCAGGTAAGTGAAAATTCATTGCATAACTTTGATAGGATTGTCACTGTTACACATTACACAAGTCCCATCAAAGTGGGGGCGACTGTAGGCACTACATTTTTGCATATAAGTTCCTATGATGAGTCTCATTTGGAGACACTACCTTTTAAGTCGCGGAAGTCGCGGGAAACGGACGTCGGAAGGGAACCGGTATTTTTGTTAGATTTTAGTCGCTTGTTTAGCTTCAGGCTCGCTTGTTGGACCTCCGTTATTAAAACACACCCTTAGCCCAAACCCCATAAGACACACACCCAAGCCCAATCCAAAGATAATTAAAACATTTAAAATACATGTCACAAATTTAATTAATTTAAATTAAAGCTAATTGAAATTAATTTAAACCAATTAAATTAAATTGAATAAAAGCTAATTAAATTAAACTAAAATACAATTAAATCAAATTAAATTAAATTAAATTAGTTTAAACCAATTAAATTAAAATCCAACACAAATTAAATTCCAATTTAAATCAAATTAAAAGCTAATTAAATTAAACCAATTAAAATAAATCTAAATTAAATTAAACAAATATTTAATTAAAATCTAATACCAAAATTAATTAAATCACCTACCAATTTTAATAAATCACATTCCTAATTTAAATAATTCACTCACCAATTTAATATATTACCCACCAAAAATATATATATCCTTACCAAAACTATTTAAATCAAATACCACACATGCATAAATTAATTGATTTTCTTTCCTTAAAAAAATCCATGCAAACCCTAACCCTAATTGACAACTATAAAACACACACTAAATCAACCCTAAGACCCAACTCCCACTCACGGCAGCTCACTCCTTTCACCATACACAAAACAATGAAACCCTAAAGCTCTCTGTCCCTGAAGCCTATCCCTCATCTCTTTCCCACAAATTCAAAAAGATAAACCCTAAACCAAACGCTGATCATCAACCCTTGCCTCTAAAACCTTCATTCAAACAACCGACTAAAGACTGCTAATAACTCCATTCACTGCCTTCGAAGCCCCTCTACTTTCCTTTCACTGATCACCTCACGCCAAAAGCTCCTTAAAATAATAGCCAATTCACGCACTTAGCAAAACCCTCCATTAACAGCAGCCTCCACCAGCACAAAACCAGCAAAAAAAAACTTAAGCAGCCCACGAACCAGACACGTAAAACACTCTCTCAAGCCTCACAATCGTCACGCACAAGGCCAACTATAACCCAGTAACCTTCACGATATATGTAGCAGCCACAAACCGACCAGATACCACTCCACCGACTCACCTTCACGACCAACTCAGTCCACAAAACCCTTCACAGAAGAAGCCATGTAACCAGCCCCCATAGCACTCAGAAGAAATAACCCATAACTGCCCCTTTACCATGTCCAAATCAGTGAGTAATAACCCCTGAAAACTGTGAGTAAAACCACTGAAAATAGTCCCAAAATATAGCCAAAACAGTGACCCAAAACAGTCCTTAAACAGTTCGGAAACCGCCCAAAACAGTCCCCGAAACACCCAAAAAAGTAGCCTTAACACACCTGAACAGTGACCAGAAAATACAGAGAAAACAACAGCAAAACGGAGGTCAAACAGTGACCAAAACAGCAAAACAGTGAGCTAAGACGCTAAACCAGTGAACCAGAAGAGTTGAGGAGCGATAGCCCTTCCGATCTCCGTGAAACGCGAGTCCGAAAGTCGACATAAAAGGTTAGACCTGAGGGTACTTTTCCTATTAATTCCATCTATCTTTTTTTGTTTTATTCGTTTTTATCGCATGAGAGTCGTTTATTGATGCATGGTTGTGGCCCTTGAGTAGATAAATATGCATGTATTACGAAATATTGTATGTTGTGGCCTTGGAATAAAATGAAAGATGTGTCAACTCTCGCGGTATATCGGATGGAAACCCGGACATAAATTTCATAGCCGATTCCGAATGGACGGTAGTATGATCTGTACTCGGGATACAACTCCACGTACCGCATGAGTAAACGTCGCATATTTTGTTTTATGTTGTTTTGATTTGTTTGTCATTCGTTACTTGAATTCCTCTTGTTATTATTTTTATGTGTTCATGAGATGGTATTCAGCATGATTAGGCCGTTAGTATGCTACTTGGTTCTTAAGCATGATTTAGCCCATTTAGTTGCTCGTTTTCAAGCATGATTAGTCATTTATTTTACGTTGGGAATTCACATTATGTTTAGTTTTGTTCTTTATTTTCCGCATTATATAATTGAGGTATGCCATGAGATTATTGTATGATATTGTCGTTATAATGGTTTATTTTATGCATGCGAACTTATGAGTAAAATTGTCCTTGGAAATATGTTGCTTAGGCTTGGTTAGATTATTGCACAAATCATTTTATTACAAGTGGCATAAGTAAGGGACCATTCCGAACCCAACGGTTTGAGGTCTTCCCTTGCGAGGGGTGAGTACGGCCTTAAATCATTTTCCCAGTTCACACCAGGTGGCGACTCCATTATTCTCCGGTTTAGTCCCCCGCGGGCTACTCCGTACTCCCAACCGGGCCGCGAGCCCGGGACAGCATGCGTCGCCCAGATTCTGTGTCCCACAAACGTGTTTTATGCCATTTTGTGAAAAAAAATGTTTTCGTTAAAGTTTCGCGATGTTTCTAACCTATTTATGTCATTATTTGATATCGAATAAATATGTTTAGGTGAAATATGAATGAATTATTCATATTGGATATTGAATAATTTATTTGGTAATTTTAAAAAAAAATTACGATTTCTCCCGAACCGCGCGATTCCGCTGCGCCTGCTCTAAAACCCCAACAAAAATGGTCTCAGAGCAGGTCTGATCCTCATCTAGTACATTTGTCATGCTTGATAAATGATATATAATCCAATTTTGATATTTGCACATGCATGTAATTTAGATGTTTCTTAACTTTTCGGTTCTACATTAACGGATGACATAACACAAATTTAATGGTTAAGTGTTTTCCCAAGCTAGAATTCAACTGTTGAGAAATTGATCTAGATTAAAATCTGCATTTGATGTAGAGTATAGAACCCTCTTTAGGAATATCCCCGCTTAAATAAGGCATTAAAGTAACTAGTATTAGGAATACTTGTCTCTTGGTCCTCATTGTCAGTACATATGCAAATGATTTTCTGATGTTGTAGTTGTATTGTGCCAAAACTGTGCAGTTATGGCTGATGGTAGTTCATTTACACTGGTAGAACTTATATAATGAGAGACAAATTCAAGTGAAAGTGGAAATCCTGAACATTCCAAAGCTATCAGGACTACATCGGTAGCTTGAGTTTGTCACTGATAAGTGAAGCCTTGATACGCCTCCTTGTGAACGTGCCAAAGCTGTCATAACGAGAAATGGTCAGGTCCAAAATCATGAGTCACAGTGAGTGTGATTAACAATCAGTTGTCTACCTGTGAATATACATAGGCGAGAACCTGCCAAAGCTGTGAGTCGAAATATATTCACGGGGTCCACTTCCCATTATGGAATTCGATTTAATTATTGAATTCTCATATTCCGTTGGGGATTACGGTATTATGTAAAGTATTGGGAGGCATTGTTGGGTTAAAAAAATCCATAACTAAGGCAATGTGTAATATTATGAAAAAGGCCGCTTATGTTTTCTTTATTCTATATTGTTGATAGAATTGAACTTTTAACCACTGCATGCATATTTATCTATATGTTTTCTGACTTTCCTTATGGTTACAGATTTCTAGGATAGGTTCCAGATTTAGAGTATGCTTGGATATTGTTAGATTAGTCAAAACCATCGGGAACTGTTGTTCCGATTTTCTTGAAAAATCAAGATAGTTAGTGACTTAGTTTCTAAGTCACGATAGATGATCTAAATAGATATCTTTTTTAGGATATAATAGTCTAGAGAGAATAGTTTCTTGTGCAGTAAGAATTGACATGAATTAGTTCATGTCTCGAGATTCTTGATTGGCATTAAGAAAACCCTATTAGGTATTTTCTTATCTGATAATGACATTTCTTGGCTTTAGTGACCTTTAGAGGTAGTGTGTCAGACACAATTTGCTAATCAATTATCTACAATTGTTGTGGATAGTTTAAAGCAAATTAGAAAGCTAAAGAAAAGAGATGTGTTTAGTTGTGTATAGAAAATATTGATTCTCACAATACGACAACTATAGGTATTGGATATCAGATCTCCCGTCTAGTTATTTAAAATAGTTTTTAATGACTGTTTTGATATTTGATATCATAGTTTGTGACTATTGGATAATTAATTGTTATTTATAAACAATTGTTGCATATTTTAATACGACTAGTAGTGTCATTGATATAGAGATAAACATTAAGAAAATATTCGGTTGAGTTAATAACTTAGAGCAATACTTTATGGGATTTTATCACTAAAGCTTTAGATGCTTATTCCGTATGGTAAATGATGGTATGATTCGAGATTAACCATATATCATTATCTATTTAATGAATATTGTATTCAGGAATGTGACTAATGTTAGGGTTGATGCTCAGAGTGCCAGTTCAGATCGTATTTATGTCTGATTCATAAATACGAGTAATTGTATTTTCCATAATATTACTAATTTAACGGTAGCACCCTTGTCTTTTATACACTTATTCGATCTAATTGCGATTAGGTATCTGATTACCATTAGATCGAAACTGAATCTAGTTCAGTGATACGTGCATATTAGACAAAGACCCTAGGATTTATAATATAGTGCGCAGTTACAACGTAGTTTGTAATTGACATTGGGAAACGCACTATTAGTTGTATATCCTTAAATAAAGTTTATGGTCAAGATTTGCTAACACGGGTCAGTTAGTAAAATCCACTGAGACCAGTACATGTCATATATCGTGACTTGGTCCGATGGTTTATCCCAGTGAACCATGAGTCTCGGGAGACTCGTATAGACATGTAGGTGTTTATTTGATAAGACACTGAACGACTCACTGGAGGTTTCCTAATATATGGTACACCAACGTCAATAGGAACCTTCTCGAGTTGAGCGATCATAGTGGTCATTCGACTTGAGATACCACTGTGGATATATGAGCTATCCTCCACACTTTGATGACAGTCACGTCAACGATCTAGTCTGTTGGACAATTATGACCCATATCATCACTATTTGTAAAAGACATGGTGTTTTTGTACAAATTAATTATGTGACAAAGGAAATTGCTATTTTATCATTTTTAATTGGATTACTTTGATATATATAAATGATAAAAGTCCTTATGATTAATTCCGGATTAATAAGATATGAGACAATATTAATCCACGAATGGTTTAATCATTAAATATCCATAGTCGTAGTATTATCGAGACTGGACATCGATAATGTGGAATAGACTAGTATTACACTTGTGTGCGTTATGGAAGCTTAACAGCATAGTTCTCATATATTTAAGTATTAGATACTTATGCAAGTGTGATAGGAGGTTCTGTTAACTGTTGGACCGGGAACAGCTTCTCTCTGGATAGACCCCTCGGAATCCCATTAGTAGTAAGACTATGTGTCTATGGGAATCCGAATCAGGGTAGGTGTATGTGGTCTTAACCTAAGACTTGCATCGCTAATGCTTACGACAATCAGTATACTTTGGTTTTGGTCATCTGTGCTTTAACAGGTTCTGTGTACGCCTCTTCTGGATTTACTGAGAATCGTAGTGTATTAGGTGTGATGTCAAGATGGAAGTATCACTTCAGTCATATGGAGATGATGATCACGCATGGATACATAACTAGTACTCTTAAATGCTACAGCTATCAGGATAGTATGACTAGGTCATGATTATCCGATTACAGAGACTAGTTGCTAGTGATCTTATATATGCTTCATACGGGGCAGACACAATTCCAGCCCTAGGCCTAGCGTGTGACATCCGATACTGGATCTTAATACGCAATACATAGTATACTATGCCTGATAAAGATTATATATTCCTCGTTGAATATTTCTGGAGAATTGGGTAGGCACGGTGCTTTGCTAGAAGCCAACCATGTCTTGTAAATCGGTAAGAATGTGGTACAAGGTACGCACGTGTTCGGATAGTCCGATGACCGTATTTACTACCAACATATCCAGAGATCTCTTGGGTCGCTTCCCAAAGATTCACCGATGACATTTGACTCGAACAGAATTAATCTGGGATTAATTATGAGAGAAAATTAATCTGGGATTAATTACGGCAAAAATTTATCTGGGATTAAATTAGTAAAGAAGAGAGAACGTGATTAATTTGGAATTAATCAATTAAATAATATATTGGATATATTAATTGAAATTGGATTTCAACGCAGAATTAAAATTGGATTTTAATTTGGGTGAACGAATTAATTTGGAATTAATTCGTAAGTGACTTTCGTAATAATTTTGCTAGGCATTATTATTTAATTAATTGGATTTAATTACGTCGCAACGGAAAATTCGTTTAATCGGATTAAACAAACCCGAGCCCAAAGTGTGTTCTGTAAGCCAACTTGAATTTTGAAATCAAAGTGGTGGGACCCACTTACTTACATCAACTTGTCACAAGTGTGATGGAAGTAGTTGGTTGCATTTAATGCAACTTTTCACACAACTAAAGTGTGTTGAGCAAGTTTTGTAACACTTGCCTTTTGTTTTTGAAACAAGTCAACACAAAACAACTTCATCTCTATTCTTCTCCTTTTAGCCGAACATAGCACTTTCTCTCTATTGATTTTTGCTTCAAAAATATTCAAAGCTAGCACTTAAAGGAGCCTTCTGAGGTGATAAGGAAACTGACCCTTGAGATTGGAATTCATTTCAAAGCTTAGAGCTTCCATCTTCAAAGAAAAGTTTTGAACTTCTCATCCAAATCAATGTAAGTATTCCGCAACTTATTTTTTATTTTATTCACACTAGAATCATGTTTAGGATATTTGGCATGTCTAGGACACTAACAATGGTATCATGAGCCACCTAAACTTGATTTTAATTTCTAGGGTTTATGGACTTTAATTTGGGTATTTTTGCTTGGAGCATGATTTTTCCAAATTGATTGTTTGTTTATGTTTAGATGATGATAAATTAGATTTGTGCATCATTGGATTTGAGAAAATTGATTGGATCAAAATTTCCCCAAATACCTTATCACAGCCGAATGTACCCTAGTATATGCTCATGGTGATTTTTTGAAAATTTGACAATTGGATGTGTTAAAAGCATGAAATAAATCTTGTATGTTGATTTTATTGGATTGAAATCAAATTGAGTATTATTTCTTGCTATTGCCGTGAGTTGAGCATGTTGTTGGATGGATTGATTTTGCCTCAATTTTGTGTTGGACATGAATTTGAGAGTTAAAGTATGATTAATTTAATTAATTGATGTTTTGGAAAAATTAGATTAATTGATTAATTGTATTAATTACACTTTAATTAAATTAATGTGATATTTGGAATATTATGTTAATATAAATTAGTCTTTAAAATTGGATTGGGCTAATTTGTTACATTTGGGCTAATGGGCTTGGTTGGGTCAAGTTTGGTTTTGGACAATTGGTTTGGATCCAATTGGTCATAAAACCATTTCCATAAAGTCCAAATATGACTATTGGGCTTTTAATAATTTAATTGGGCCTAAATTGATTTTTTGGCATATGGTGATTCCTAATTGGGCCTTGGCATTTTGGGTTTGATCCATTATGGCCAAAGCCCATGCCTAAAGAATTAATTGAAAGCATTTTGGTCTTTAATTGAATAAGTATTGGATGCTTATTGGGCCTTTGAGATCCATTTAGATTGGATTTGGAATCCAAGTCTAAAAGGCACTATAATAAGTGTAATTATTTAATTTGGAATTAAATATGAATTAGTATTGGATAAAATTTAAATTGGATTTAAAATTATAGTTCGATATAATTCAAGAATACGTACTTTGAGTATTTATTCTTAAACGAGTTGGACTCGTGCAAATCAAATCGTTGTATGAACATTGGATGGTCATTAATTAAAGATTAATTAATTGGATTAGATTGATTGATAACATGCTTTGTGTGAATACTTGGAAGTATTGTTTGAATAATGTATATCAGATGGATATTAGAAGGGTGTGGGCAATTTTGGAAATTGTTGTAAATTTGGAATTTATTTAAATTGGACCTGCGTGTCCAGCCTTTCACCTTCTTATCTCATTGTATTTCTCTTCTCACCAATTCCCCTCAATGTAAATGAGGTTTCTTTAATGTATTATGTAATTGTGTAGAAGTATGTAACGTGCTAGCGGGAGGGAGGAAAGAGAGAGATTTGTTCTAGGAACAAATTTTGTTATATATTCATCCGCATATCATTATTAATTTATTCACGCCTTATTATGCTTTTAGAAAGCATGTTTAAGGGTGTATGATGAGACCTAATCAAAGATAATAAATTGGTTGCCAATTTACACGAAAAACCCTCATTATATATTAAGCGTTTTCCGTCCATTGAGTGGTTCTTTCTCAAGATCCAAGATTGGCTTTGATTTGTTGGCCAATGTCAAGATCATTGTTTATCGCGGATGTGTTTGAACCACGAAGGCTTTGTTATATATCGCATGTCTTGGGCAGTTGTGACTTGTTGGCCAAAGTCAAGGTCACTTCTTGTTCATCGACGTGGATTACGAAGCTTTCCCACTGTCAATGGGTCGCACTTAACTGGAATCATTAAGCTTGTTGAGCCAAAACCAATACATAGTTGATTCAGAGGAAAAGGTTAGGATATATATATATATATATATTGGATATATATTTTTGACTTGGAGGTCCACCTACCGGATCTAGGAATTGAATGATATCCAATTGATCTTAGAGATCTACCTAGTTAAGTTTCATACAGCTTGTTGTCCAAAGTCAAGGTTGTGTGCTATTTAACGGGATCCTAGCCCACTAGGAAACTGGGTTTCTCGAGTACTCAACAGAGGGTTAGAGGCTCGCCGAAAAATAGTGGGAGGCCAGTATTAAATTTGCAATTTCGTTCAATACTTGCTAAAATGCGCGCTTTATTTTTCTTCGTTATATTTATATTAGTTGGACTAATATTTTATTGTTTTCTTTGAACAGTTGGACTGTACCATAACTACTCCACTTGTAGTTGGTTATATAGTTGGATTATAGTAACCATTACATTTTGAGTGTACCCGATATCGTTGATTGGATAGTTGGACTATTGCAATCAAGATGGCTGGAAAGATTAGTGTAAGAGACATCGTCATGGGCGATAATGTCTTTAACGGCTCCAATTTTTCAGATTGGGAGATGAATCTCAGGATTATCCTAGGAGCCGAGAAGTTGCTCTATGTTATAGACAGACCTCTCGGGCCTGAGCTCGGTCATTAGCGGGTGGTTGATCATGAGCTTTGGAAGACTCATAGTGATAACAACTCAACTGCTCAATCTGTCATGCTTGCCGTAATGAATCCTCAATTTCGTCGTCAAAACAAGGGATTGGATCCCTACAACATGTTGAAATTGAAGGATCTTCATAAATCTAATCTTAGATCTCAGAAGTATGAATTGTAAAAGAAGCTTTTTCGCTCACGTATGTCAGAGGGTATATCTGTCGAGCACTATGTGTCGCAGATGATTGCTGACATCGAACAACTAGGTCCACTGGGCATAACCTTTGAGGCTGAGACTTCCATAGATTTTATCTTACAGTCTCTGCCCAACTGTTGGGGCGGGTTCATCATGAACTACAATATGATAAACCAAGAGAAGACTCTTGGAGAGTTGATGGCGATGCTAAAAGAGGCAGAGCCAGAGCTTCTGAAGGGCAAGAAGCACGAGGCGCATCTTACTTCGACATCTCAGAAGGCCAAGGCTTGGCCGAAGGCTTCTGGAGGTGTGAAGAAAAAGAAAAAAAGAAAGGGCAAGGCCAAATCATCACAGTCTTCTGGGAAGACTAATGACAAATCCTAAGATGTCTGCCTACAGTGTGGCAAACGGGGTCACTGGAAGCGTGACTGCCATGAGTACAAGGCGCACATGAAGGAAGTGAAGTTGGGAAAGGCTCCGGCTTCAGGTATGTTTGTTATTGAAATAAACATGTCTACTTCTAGTTTTAAAAATTGGATTTTTGATTCTGGATATGGTACTCATATATGTACTGATGTGCAGGATTTGCAGATTAGCAGGAGACTTACTTCAGGAGAGATCGACCTCCGAGTCGGAAATGGGACTAGAGTCGTCGTTTTGGCCGTTGGCACCTATATTTTGAATCTGCCCTCGGGGCATGTACTTAATTTAGGAGAATGTTATTATGTACCTAGTTTGACTAGAAACATTATCTCTGTATCTTGTTTGACCCGATGCGAGTATACCTTTGTATTCCGAAACATTGGGTGTTTTGTATATAAAGATGATATTTTGATATGTACAGCAGATGTTAGTGATGGTTCTTATATTTTGAATATAAACGAATCTCAAACATATAACATGACAAACAAAAGGCTCAAATTGAGTAACAGAGATGAAACTTATCTGTGGCATTGTCGTCTGGGACACATTAACAAGACTCATATATCCACACTTTCGAAGAGTGTATACTTGGACGGATTTGATCATAATTCATATGACGTCTGCGAATCTTGTTTATTAGGCAAAATGTCTAAAATTCCTTTTAGCGGTAAAGGTGTTCGTTCCACCAAACTGTTAGCCCTCGTTCATAGTGACGTATACGGGACCATGTCTAGCCAGGCTAGAGGTGGATATGAATACTTCGTAACCTTTACGGATGATGCATCGCGATATGGTTATGTGTATCTTATGAGACACAAGTCGGAAACTTTTGAGAAATTCAAAGAGTTTCGACACGAAGTAGAAAAATAGACCGGCAAAAGTATTAAAATATTACGGTCGGACCGTGGTGGAGAATACTTAAGTAATGACTTTCTGGATTACTTGAAAGAATATGGTATTCTTTCACAGTGGACTCCTCCTGGAACACCTCAATTGAACGGTGTGTCCGAACAGAGAAACCAAACTTTGTTGGACATGGTAAGGTCTATGATGAGTCGCATTGAGCTACCAATTTCCTTCTAGGGATACGCATTGAACAGTGCAATACTTATTTTGAATAAGGTTCCGTCAAAGTCCGTTGGACAGACTCCATATGAAATATGGACAGGAAAGAAACCAGGTTTCTCATTCCTAAAGATTTGGGGATGCTTGGCATACGTTAAACGTTTGGATGGTACCAAACTATAACCAAAATCGGATAAATACCTATTTGTAGGTTATCATAGGGAAACCAAAGGATATTACTTCTACAACCCACAAGAGAACAAGGTATTTGTTGCTCTCCATGCGGTTTTCCTGGATAAGGAATTCCTAAATGCAGTGGTCAGTGGGAGGAAAGTAGAACTCGATGAAAATCAGAGTGATACTATTCCTGGCACCGAATCCCTCTCGGAACACCAACAGTTCATCAGGGATGAGACTGTTCCACAATCTTCTAATACACAAGAACAACGTAGGTCAGAGAGAGTCAGAAAACAACCTGAGAAGTATGGGTTTCTGATCTCACCTCATATAGATATTAATCTTATTGAGGATAATGATCCTGCTACGTATGAGGAAGCGATACAAGGTATCGACTCCGCTTTATGTCAAGAAGCCATGAAGTCCTAAATGGATTCCATGTATACCAACCAAGTTTGGACACTGGTTGATGCACCAGAAGGTGTTAAACCGATTGGTTGTAAATGGGTCTTCAAGAAGAAGACCCGACATGGATGGCAACATACAAACGTACAAAGCTAGGCTTGTAGCGAAAGGGTATTGTCAACGACATGGTGTCGATTACGACGAAACGTTTTCACCTGTTGCCATGATTAAATCCATTCAGATAATGCTTGCTATTGCTGCATATTTTGATTATGAAATATGACAGATGGACGTCAAAACCGCTTTCCTTAATGGAAACCTTTTTGAGGATGTTTATATGCAACATCCTGACAGTTTTGTCGTGCCAAACCATGAAAATAAGGTTTGCAAGTTAAGTCGATCCATTTATGGATTGAAGCAAGCATCGCGTTCTTGGAACCAATATTTTGATAAGATCATAAAAGAATATGGTTTCATTCAAAAAGAAGATGATTCTTGTGCATATAAGAAGGTTAGTGGGAGCGCACTGACATTCATTGTCCTATACGTTGATGATGTATTACTTATTGGTAATTATATTCCCATGCTACAATCAGTGAAAGCTTGGCTTTCATTAAAATTCCACATGAAAGATCTGTGAGAAACAGCCTTTATTATGGGAAAAACGATCTACTGGGATAGATCTAGAAAGATGCTTGGTCTCTTCCAGAGCTCGTACATTGACAAAGTGTTGAAGAGATTCAACATGGATTAGTCCAAGAGGGGGCTACTTCCAGTGTCACATGGCATCTCTATATCTAAGGACATGTGTCTTAAAACACAAGATGAGAGAGATACCATGAATCGGATCTTGTTCGCTTCTGCAGTCAGATCGATCATATATGACATGATATGTACGCGACCTGATGTCTCGTATGCTTTGAGCATGTGTAGTCGCTATTAGGCCGATCAAGGTGATGGTCACTGGATTTCTGTTAAGAACATCCTTAAGTATCTTAGACAAACTAAGGATGCTTTCTTAGTCTATGGAGATGAAGAACTTGAGGTGATTGGGTTCACCAATGCAAGTTTCCAAACCGATAAAGACGACTATAAGTCACAATCTGGGTACATATTTTGTTTGAACAACGGAGCAGTGAGCTGGAAATCTTCCAAGCAAGAGACTGTTGTCGATTCAACAACAGAAGTGGAATATATCGTTGTAGTTGTGGCAGAAAAAGAAACAGTTTGGATCCGTAAATTCCTAATTGGATTAGGAGTAGTTCCGTTAGCAACTGAGCCCGTACCTTTATATTGTGACAATAACGGAGCTATAGCGCAGGCTAAGGACCACGGTCTCATCAATGATCCAAGCATGCAGTTCAAAGTTTCCATCCGATTCGTGAGATCATACATCGTGGCGATGTGAAGATCGAAAAGATCGCTTCAGATGACAACATTGCAGATCCTCTGACGAAAGCTATCTCTCAGCAACAGTTTGAGCGACATGTACATAGTTCAGGTGTTATATACTTGAGTGATTGGCTATGAGCCAAGTGGGAGATTGTTGAACAATTATGACCCATAGCATCATTATTTGTAAAAGACATGGTGTTTTTGTACAAATTAATTATGTGACAAAGGAAATTAATATTTTATCATTTTGTAATTGGATTACTTTGATATATATAAATGATAAAAGTCCTTATGATTAGTTCCAGATTAATAAGATATGAGACAGTTGACCGGCGTAAACACACACGTATAACGCAAGCGCACGTATCGTTCAAGTAGTATAAAAATATCGATCCCACGAGGACTTAATTCCTACTGTTGTTATTAATTGTTGATACTATTTATTTACAAATATCTAATAAGATGATTGATTGATTTGAAAGGATGATGATTCTAAAAACAAGTAAAAGAAATTGAAAGAAGATTAATGAAGATTAAAACTATATATGGTTGTGAATTCTTCCAATATTAATTAAAAGATGAATTAGTTATATCATAGTTGGGTAATTATTGAATTATTAATCTGGAACACTAAATTATGTAAAAGCCTCTTCCGAATGATCATTTACAAATACCTAGTATAATCCAATTGAACCATATGTCTATGTCAATTAAATTACCTAGATTCATTAAGATTGAGTTCCAATTATGACTACCCCGCCCAACAGGTATATTCCTATCCTGTAAGGAAATCTATTAAAAGGGTTATCTATCCTTAAGGAAGATCGTGGGTTATTGAGTCTGTGGTCTTTAACTTAAAATCTCTATGTCTAGTTCATTTTAAGTTATCTAAATCAATTTTATTAATGGCCAATTAATAAAAAGGCATTAAGATTATGACTCAATAAATAACTCTTTTAAATTACTCAAACTATAATCTAACCCTTTTAAAACCGGTTATATTAGATTTTATCACAACCCTAGATATTTAATTTAGTTACAATACATAGCTAAAACTAATAAAAACTTAAAAGACATAAAATGAAATTGCTGAAAAGTAATAAAAAGAAATGCTAAGGTAAAAGGAATTAACTTCTACTATTTACTATTTAGATATCTCCCAATAATATAATATATAATCTTGTGATATTTTAAACCAACCGTCCGGAATGGCGGTATCCTGATTAAGTCAAATTCAAATATACCAGCCATAAGGTGGAACAGAAATATAAACTTAAACCAACCGACCTAGAATGGCGGTATCCTCATTAAGTCAGGTTTAACCAGTTTGAATTGAATAACCAACCGACCTAGAATGGCGGTATCTTTTTATTAATTCAGATTTTAAATAGTTTATATATTATATTTTAAGGGAGATTAATCTAAAAAGCAAAAGTAAAAGAATTACCTTATTACCTCAGCATGGTGAGGTTACTCCCTCAAGGTTGAATAGAATTACTACTACAAAGCGTAAATAAAACTGAATATATGAAGAAAATATGAAGAACTCTCTATTATATAAGTATTTACAGAGGATTTGGTACATTTGAAACTAAAAATTCGAAATCTATTTATAGGCAAAAAAATCTAATTTTTTTATTATTATTTTTCTGATTTTTATTATTTTATTATTTTATTATTTTATTATTATTTTTTTTGGATCGCTGAATTTTCGACACGTGGCATGGTGTGCTAAAAATGACGGCTCGTTGAGTTTTTGACACGTGGCATGGTGGTGCAATTACCAAAATACCCTCGTGTCGGGACGGCCAAAATTACCAAAATACCCTTTTCGTCAAATTTCACAGTTTTGCTCCAAATCACCTCCAGAATGTCTTGGAACTTTATTTCGGTGTCGGGATGTCCAAAATTACCAAAATACCCTTTGTGTCGGGACGCCAAAAAATTACCAAAATACCCTTTTTGCCAAATTTCACCAAATTTCACAGTTTTGCTCCAAATCACCTCCAGAATGTCCTGAAACTTTATTTATCTGCAAAATAACACAAAACACATCAAAATATTCACAAAACTCAAGAAACTATACAAAATATTAAGTTAAATGAGTGGGAAATAGTGATACATTTATCACTCATCAACAGTATTAATCCACGAACGGTTTAATCATTAAATATCCCTAGTCGTAGTATTATCAAGACTGGACATCGATAATGCGGAATAGACTAGTATTACACTTGTGCGTGTTATGGAAGCTTAACGTCATAGTTCTCATATATTTAAGTATTGGATACTTATGCAAGTGTGATAGGAGATTCTGTTAGCCGTGTTGACCGAGAACATCTTCGCTCTCGATAGACCCCTCGGAATCTCATTGGTAGTATGGCTATATGTCTATGGGAATCTGAATCACGGTAGGTGTATGTGGTCTTAACCTGAGACTTGCATCGCTAATACTTTCGACAATCAGTATACTTTGGTTTTGGTCGTCCGGAGCTTTAACAGGTTCTGTGTATGCCTCTTCTGGGTTTACTGAGAATCGTAGTGTATTGGGTGTGATGTCAAGATGGAAGTATCACTTCAGTCAACTATCCGATTACAGAGACTAGTTGCTAGTGATCCGGTATATACTTTATATGAGGCAGACACAATTCCAGCCCTAGGCCTAGCATGTGACATCCGATACTGGATCTTAATATGCAATACATAGTATACTATGCCTGATAAAGATTATATATTCCTCGTTGAATATTTCTGGAGAATTGGGTAGGCACGGTGCTTTGCTAGAAGCCAACCATGTCTTTTAAATCGGTAAGAACGTGGTACGAGGTACACACGTGTTCGGATAGTCCGATGACCATATTTACTGCCAACATATCCAGGGATCTCTTGGGTCGCTTCCCAAGATTCATCGATGACATTTGGCTCGAACAGAATTAATCTGGGATTAATTACGGCAAGAATTTATTTGGGATTAAATTCGTAAAGAAGAGAGAACAAGATTAATTTGGAATTAATCGATTAAATACTATGTTGGATATATTAAATGAAATTGGATTTCAACGCGGAATTAAAATGGATTTTAATTCGGGTGAACGAATTAATTTGGAATTAATTCGTAAGCGACTTTCGTAATAATTTTTCTAGGCATTATTATTTAATTAAATTGGATTTATTTAATTACGTCGCAACGGAAAATTCGTTTAATCGGATTAAACGAACCTGAGCCCAAAGTGTGTTGTGTAAGCCCAAAGTGTGTTGGTGGGACCCACTAACTTACATCAACTTGTCACAAGTGGGATGGAAGTAGTTGGTTGCATTTAATGCAACTTTTCACACAACTAAAGTGCGTTGAGCAAGTTTTGTAACATTTGCCTTTTTTTTTGAAACAAGTCAACACAAAACAACTTCATCTCTCTTCTTCTCCTCTTGGCCGAACAAAGCACTTTCTTTCCATTGATTTTTTTTTCAAAAATCTTCAAAGCTAGCACTTAAAGGAGTCTTGTGAGGTGATAGGGAAACTCACCATTGAGTTTGGAATTCATTTCAAAGCTTGGAGCTTCCATCTTCAAAGAAAAGTTTTGAACTTCTCATCCAAATCAATGTAAGTATTCCGCAGCTTTTTTTTGATTTTATTCACACTGGAATCATGTTTAGGATCATTGGCATGTCTAGGACACTAACATAGTCATGATCAGACCTCCACATGTTCGTTGGGTGTGGACTGATGCTAATGATATCATGTGCGTATCAAGATAGGATCTGTTAGTCCTGTGTACAGGGCATAGACATCCAACACGTGTTTGTGATATTATAAATCCATGGCTGTGGTGTAACGTCGGAAACCAATTTCTATTGTTATTTCGTGATCGTAAATTGAAATTCGACTGTATTATACCGAACAGATTTGACGTTCTCATCTATATCTCATGTATAATACGGATGGCCTGTGACAGAAGGATTATATGTATGCTATGACCTCGACTTGCATAGTTTAGCGAGATTATCTGTGGTCGTCATAATTCATGAGTGGGTGAATTATGGACACGAAATTGGATTTCGTGACGGATAAACCTAAACTTAGAGAGTCCCACAATATGAAGTGTACTCGTTGAGCACTTGGGCAACTCGATATGAATAATACGGATTATTCATAATACTTCACCGGATTAAATGAGTTAATTCGAATTGTTTAATCGTTAAACGACAACACATACATTTAGGGGATTTTGTCCGTTAATAATTAATGTGTATTTGTATTTGATACATAATACGATTAGATACACATTAATTATTCATCAAATGAGATTTTGAAACATTCCATAAATATATGTATTTATTATTTAATGTAAAAAAATACATATGGTTGTTATTTAATTATTTATTTATTTAATTGTTAAATGATTAAATAATTGAAAATTGTAAATATTATCCATTTGTCATAATTGCTATGATAAATGTTGATTTATAATTGGAACACTTGGCATAAATTAAATCAAACTTCATTTGTCCAATTATGATTGGTTAATGTAAAGTTTGATTAGATTTAAATTGTATTTAATTTGATTAAATGGTGAAAGGATAAAATTGCCCCTCCAACACATGCCAAATTCGTCCTTATGGCCTTTAAAAGGGAAAATTGTTTTCTCTCTCAATCTTATCTTGCCATGGCCGAGAGTTTCAACGGAAATTTGGGTTCCATTTTTGCTTGTTGATTCAAGTAAAGAATAGAAGAAAAAGCTTAGGAAAACAAAATGATTAAAGGTAATTCTTCAACATCCAAGCTTAGAAATTTTGTTTCTAATTTCTTGTTGATCTTATGAGATCTTAGGGTTTTTTTCTTTATGAAAATTGGGGCTTTTGGTTGTGGATGATGATTTTGGAAGTGTTGGCATGCATGTGTGAAGTGTAGATTTGAAAGTAATTAGTGTAATTAGTTTAAAATTTAACCAATTGTTGTAGGACATTCTTGTTGCCATTCTAGAGTGTGATAGCCACTCTTATTATGCCTAGAATTTTTCTAGAGTTTTTCATTGTGGTGACTTTAAATGGGTATTGGATTAATTAGATTAAATCTTGTTGAAATTGGATTAAGCATGAAAATTTGGGCAAATTCAGTTTCTATTTCAGGTCTGATTTTGTGATGAAATTGATGTCTTATGAATGTAAGGATGTGTTTTGGAGTTTGGCACAATTTCTGGAAAGTGTTTCCGACTTGAAATAAGCGAAAACGGTGTTACATGGTGGATTTTGGGCCAATCGAGTGACGGCTATCCAAATAGTGAATCTGTCACTGTTCGGGCAGCCCATGAACTGCCCCGACACTATTGGAGCTGACCTCGGCAGTTTCCATAAGTGTCGGGTAGTCGGTTCGGTCAAAACGCGTTTTAGGCATTTTGCGGAAAATCGGTTTTCGTAAAAGTTCGCGAAGTTTCAACTAAGTTTATGTCAATATTTGATATTGAATAAATAAGTTTAGGTGAAATATGAATAAATTATTCATATTAGATATTGAATAATTTATTTTTTATTTTGAAAAAGTTTTAAAATATGATTTCGCTCGGACCCGCGCTTCCGCTGCGCCCCATCACCCAAAACCCCAACAATTAAATCTCATTTAACCAATGATCATCATTGGACCACATATTTATTAAACTAATACATTGGATTGTAGTAGTTAATGAATTATAATTGTCTTGGATAGTTTTCCTTACTTCGTAACTTAGTTAGTGAGTTTTCATGACTTAGTTACGTGTTTTTAAAAGAACACATATTGAACGTCTTGAATGGTTCTAGAACTTTTAATATGTTTCTGATGAAACGCGGATAGAATATTTTGAATAGTTCAAAGATATTTGATTGAAGTTTTGAAAACTGTATCTTTAAAATTCATCATGAATATTTGAATTTTCAAGATGTTTGATCGATCCAACATATGAATTTATGACAGTTAGTTCTAAGATTATTCAATGAATATGATTCTTACTCAATATTATTCTTCTACGATTCCATCGTGATGGAACTGGTCAGTGGGAGAAATCGAATCTTATATGATTTGGTTCATTTGATATTGAGAGTTACCAAATTATTTTCAATGCTCTTGGGGATATGCTCTAGTAACACTAATTCATTCTTCTAATTAATGTTTCATTAGTTTCTACAGTTTATATAATGATATGTATGGGTTAGAAAATTCGAATCTTGAAAAGTTTGATATTTGAATCTTTCTTTTTTATAATGATTATATAATTGAAAGTATTTGCGCCTCGGTGGTACAAGTAAAAGTTTATCATTTATTCTATTTAATAGAATAATGTATTCTATTTGATAGAATATTTTGTCTACGATCTCGAGTAATAAAATTATTTTATTACTTGGTGTGTAACATCAGATGTTGACCATTGTAGAAAATACTTGACTTAGTGAATTCAAATGTGAGAGTGATAATAAACTATAAATGGAACTACGTAATTAATAAGATGAAAAGACCCTTAGACAGCTTTCATATAAGTCTAATAGGATGTCAGAATCATTTGCGAAGTATTTGATACTAATGGTTCTGCTATTTCTTATCGAAGATAACTTCCGAAATTTTGATTTAGGAATATAAAGTGACGTTCCTGAATGATTTCTTCGAAGAAGAGATCCATTTTGATTTTTTGCTTGAAGAGTTCGTTCTGGAATGGCCCTGGAGTTTGTATTCTGGTAAGATCACAGTTTGATATACAAGCTTATAGAGCCTATTGTAGACTCAGATGAGCTTTCCAAAAATCTGTGTTTTCTAATTTTGATATTAGTCAGATTGTATGATTTTATCAAAGCAAAGAAAATACATATTTGATAGTAGGGTCAGTGAGAGCGTACAATTTTATTTCTAGTATTGTATATCCTAACAATATTATCATTATCAATGTAATAATGAAATGTTTGAAAGGTAGAAAGTTTACCTAAGTCTTTTTTTCTCCATGATAACAGTGGGAGTGGTCTATATTATGTTCGATAAGTTATATATATATATGATATAAAATAAGAGACTTGTGAGATACTCTCATTAGTCGGGCATTAGATATGATTTAATAAAGGACACAGCAAGACTATCTATGTGACAGTTAATATAACTATTTGACAGTGTTAGTGGTCTCTTGTATATAGTATTTATCTTTCGTAATAGATGATTCCTTTGTCGAAAGAGAAATTGATTAGAATATCTAGTCAATCTTATGCATCATAGGATGATGGCATAATGAATACTAATTGTGTGCGATTAAAAATATCAATTTAATCGTAATTGTTACAAACTATTTTGATACGTTGTAGACCATAGGATGTGTCTGGAAACATGTATTTGTTATCTTTGAGATATTAAGAACGAGTTTCTTTATTCTGAAGAATCTAGTCTACAACCATTAGGGTCAGATTAGTTTTGAGTCTAATTATGACATTAGATGGTCTATGTCATATAAAGTCATAAAAGATGCAGTGAGAGTGTCACGGTTGATTCTACTGTATTAGTGGAATTAGTTGTAACTTATGAATTATTGACTTATGAAGTTACAAAGTGACCTTATAGATTAGAAGTTTTGATATTAGTGTTGTGCTTGCAGTTGTCTCATAGTATTTGGATTTGATCCCTAAATACATAGACAACTCAGTAGTTGTAGCCACAATATTGATGTTGCATCTGAGTCATATTGATATATAACTTAGATTATACAATATATGAATGATGTTGGCTAAGGAAAACGATTGGGTTTGTTGGACAAACTTAATATGTTATAGCGGTCCTACTTCATGTTGCCTACCTCTTGAGTGCTAGGTGAGCTCTTGAGGGCCATGAGTATGTGATACACATTAAGATATGTATATGATACCGTGGACTGGCACTAGAGCAAGCAGAAGAAATTTTTAGGGTTGGTGCTTTAAGTGTCAATTTGGATTGTATTTATGTCCGATTCATGAATACGGACAATTCATTTTTCCATAATATTACTTACTTAATGGTAGCACCTCTTGTTTTTATATACGTATTCAATCTAGTTACGATTAGATTGAAAATAAATATGATTTAGTGATACATATATATTAGACAAAGACCCGATAATATATTTGTAGTGCGTAGTTACAATGTAGTTTGTAATTGACATTAGGAAGTGTCACTACTAGAAGTATATTATCAAATAAAGTTCATGGTCAAGATTTACTAACACGGGTCGGTTAATAAAATCCACTGAGACCATTACATATATGATATCGAGACTTGGTCCGATGGTTTATCCAAATGGACCATGAGTCTTAGGAGACTCATATAGGCGTGTAGGTATTTATTTGATAAACACTGAACAACTCACCGAAGATTTCCTAATAGATGGTACACCAATGTCAATACAGAGGAGGATGCCAAGGGATTAAGCTACCCTCGTAATGATGCATTGATAATCAAGATGTAATAGGCGAGGTCGAGTTGGACAGAATTCTGGTGGATTCCGGCAATGCCAGTAGATATAATCTCCAAGGAGGCCTTGGAGGGGTTGGGAGTGGAATACACAACTTTTACCCAAAATGCTACGCCGCTTTATGAGTTTGGGGGCGCGATTGTCATCCCGTTGGGTCGGATACAGTTGGCGACAATGATGGGGACCACCCCCATACTCGGACCATGATGATGGATTATACAGTGGTCGATTGCATGAGCAGCTATCATGTTATTGTGGGTCGACCTTTCATGATGAATTCAAGGGCGACCGTCTCTTGATATTACTTGAATTAAAGTTCCCGACTCGGGAGGGGGAGGGAGTTAGAGTAGTATGGCGGGAGGAGTCAGAAGACGGTGAGAAGTTATTTTGCCACCATCTCCAAGGAAATGCTCTGTATCGATAAGGGAGTAAAAAAATAAAAAAAAAAGAGAGGAAGAAGAAGAAGGGGTCGAGTCCCCAGACCCTCAACCCGATGACCCCGCTCAGTTAGAAGCAGCAGAAGAATTAGAGCTGGTAGAACTTTTCGGCCCCGGGAAAATAATACAGGTTGGGGTAGGTTTGGAGCAGAGTTTGAAGCAAAGACTGTTTAAGTTCTTGAAAACATATGCTGACATTTTTGCTTGGGGGCACAAAGATATGCCCGGGATTGATCCAAGGTTCATCAGTCACTGACTGGCGATAGATCGGACACACAAGCCAATTAACAGAAGATGAGGATCTTCAATCAAGAACGCTATGGGGCAATAAGAGCTGAGGTCAAGAAACTGTTAGAAGCTGGTTTCATCAAGGAAGTAAAATGCCCGGAGTGGGTATCTAATATGGTCTTGGTCAAGAAGGACAATGAGAAGTGGAGAATGTGTGTGGATTCTCCGACCTTAATAAAGCTTGCCCGAAGGATAGTTTCCCTCTCCCAAAGGTGCACCAGTTGGTGGATTCCACGACATGTCATAGGTTGCTCGGTTTCATGGATGCTTTCTCAGGTTATAATCAGGTAAATATGCATCCCCCGAGGATGAAGAGAAGACAACTTTTATCACCAATCAAGGGTTGTATTGCTACAAGGTGATGTCGTTTGGGTTGAAGAATGCATATGCTACTTATTAGAGATTGGTGAACAAGGTTTTCAAGCCCCTCATCGGCAAGACCATGCAGGTCTATGTCGATGACATGATAACAATGACCTAGAAGCCCGAATACCATCTGAATGACCTCAGAGGAACTTTTGAGCTGTTGAGGAAACACAATATGAGGCTGAATCCAGATAAACGCGCTTTTGGGGGGTCCTCGGGAAAATTCCTGGGATATATTATCTATGCACGAGGCATCGAGGTGAACCCCCAAAAGATCAAGGCGGTGCTGGAGTTAAAGTCCCTAAGGACTATCAAGCAGGTGCAAAGCCTAACAGGTCGGGTAGAAGCACTGAACCGTTTTATCTCTAAGGCCACTGACAAATATCATTCCTTTTCCAAATTGATTAATAAGGCTAAGAATGAGGTCAGCTGTACAGCAGAGTGCAAATATGCGCTCCAACAATTGAAGGAATACCTAGATCAACCTCTTCTGCTAGCTAAACCGATCCCAGATGAGACTTTGTTCCTGTACTTAGCTGTTTCTGAATATATTGTAAGTTCGGTATTAGTGCAGAAAGTAGACAAGGCCCAGAGGTCAGTATACTATACTAGTAAGGCTTTATTGGATGCGGAAACCCGATATCCGGCCAATGAGTTGGTAGCTTTGTCGTTGGTCACAACAGAACAGAAGTTGCGACCCTATTTTCAGGCCCATCTTATTGGGGTATACACCAACCACCCCCTACGAGAAAAAAAAATCCTGCATAAACCGGAGGATTCAGGTCGATTGGTGAAATGGTCAGTAGAGCTAGGCAAGTATGATATATCTTACATACCTAGGGTGGTGATCAAGGGGCAGACACTGGAAGATTTTATTGCCGAGTTCACAGGGCCACAAGTTTTAGTAGTGGCCGAAGTCAAATGGGAGCTATTTGTGGACGGGTCGGTCAGTTCACAGGGATGCGGAGCCGGGATGATCCTGCAAAGCAGTGAAGGGGAAGAGTTGGTGTATACTTTGAGGTTTGCCTTTGGGGCAACCAAAAATGAGGCCGAGTATGAGGCAATCATGGTCCGGGCTGTGAAACTCTGCATAGCAGTTGGAGTCCAAGATGTTGTAGCAATAAAAAGTGACTCCCAACTGGCTATCCAGTAGTTGAATGGTGAGTTCCAGGGAGCCGAACATGATCTTTTATCAAGCCAAGGTAAAAAAGATACCTAGGGGGATGAGGAATGTGTTGTTCGAGCAAGTCGATCGGGAAAACAATCACCATGCGGACTCCCTGGCCCGGTTGGCGTCTTCTATTAAGTTGGGAACCCCTTGGACTATCCCTTTGGGTTGTCAGCAGATGAGAAATGTAGGGGAACAAGGGGTCATGGAAGTAGAGGTGGAGGGAAAAGCCTGTTGGATAGATCCGATCAGGACGTATATAGAGTCGGGAGAAGTGCTTGAAGACAAGAATGAAACAATGAAGTTAAAGTACTGGAGCACCAAGTTCTATTTGATAGATGGGGTTCTGTATCGGAGGGGGTATACAATGACATTCCTGAGGTGTCTCGGAACCAGGGAAGCAGATTACGTACTCAGGAAAATACATGAAGGGATTTGTAGTAGCCAAGCCAAAGGGTAGTCGATCGTACATAAGACATTGAGGCAGAGATTTTTTTGGCCAACTATGCATCAAGACAGATCCATGTAGCTCGGACATGTGAAGGTGCCAGAAGAATGCCAGCATACCACACCAACCACTCGAGCAGTTTACTACACTGGCTAGTCTGTGGCCGTTCGCCTAGTGTGGGATAGATATCATTGGGCTAATGCCTGTGGGTCGAGGTCAGGCCAAGTATGTAATTGTAGCCATCGATTACTTCACCAAGTGGGTAGAAGCTGAGCCGCTGTCTACCATTACAGAGAAAAATAAGACAAACTTGTCAAAAAAACCATTGTTTGCCGGTTTGGGATCCCCTGGGTTGTCATTACTGATAATGGAAAGTAGTTCGACAGCAAGAGTTTCATGAAGCTTTGCGAAGATCTCAAGATCGCACTAAGGTTCACCTCACCTGCTCACCCAAAGTCTAATGGGCATGTCGAGGTGACTAACAAGACGATCAAGGCTAACATGAAGGCAAGACTCGGGTTTTGCAAAGGTTTGTGGGTCGATGAGCTACCAAAAGTCATGTGGTCACATTGTACAACCTTCAAGGACTCTACGGGTGAAACCCCATTTTCTTTGGCCAACAGATGTGAGGCAGTCATCCCAGCATAGATTGAAATGGCCACTCACTACATAAATTATTTTGAGGCCGGGCAGACTGTTGGACAATTATGACCCATAGCATCACTATTTGTACAGATCATGGTGTTGTTGTACAAATTAACTATGTGACAAAGGAAATTGCCCTTTTATCATTTGTAATTGGATTACCTAGATGTATAAATGATAAAAATGTCCATATGATTAGTTCCGGATTGAGATGATATGAGACAGTATCAATCCACGAAGGTTTAATCATTAAATATCCATAGTCAGAGTATTATCGAGATTGGACATCGATAATGCGTAAAAGACTAGTATTACACTTGTGCGTGTTGTGGGAGCATAACGGCATAGTTCTCATATATTTGGGTATAGGATACTCATGCAAGTGTAATATAAGGTTGTGTTTACCGATGGTACGGAAAAAACTTCTCTCTGGATAGACCCCTCGGAATTCCATTGGTAGTATGACTATGTGTCTATGGAAGTCCGAATCAGGGTAGGTGTATTTGGTCTTAACCTGAGACTTGCACCGCTAATACTTGCGACAATCAATATACTTTGGTTTTGGTCGTCCAGGGCTTTAACAGGTTCTGTGTATGCCTCTTCTGGGTATATTGAGAATCGTAGTGTATTGGGTGTGATGTCAAGATGGAAGTATCACTCCAGTCATAGTGGAGATGATGATCACGTAGGATATGGAACCGGTGCTCTTATGTACTGTAGTCATCGGGATAATATGACTAGGTCATGATTATCCGATTATAGAGACTAGTTACCAGAGATCCGATATGTACTTCGTACGGGGCAACACAATTCCAGCCTCAGGCCTTGCACGTGACATCTGATGCTGGATCGTAATATGCAATATTACGTATACTACGCCTGATAAAGATCACATATTCCTTTAAGAATATTTCTGGAGAATTGGGTAGGCACGGTGCTTTGCTAGAAGCCAACCATGTCTTGTAAATCGGTAAAAACATAGTACTAGGTACGTACGTGTTCGGATAGTCCGACGATCGGATTTAATGCAACATATCTGGGGATCTCATGGGTCGCTTCCCGAAGATTCACCGATGACGTATGACTCGCACTTTATTAATCTGGGATTAATTATAGAGAGAGATTAATCTAGGATTAATTACTGAGATATTTTATATGGGATAAATATTATTTAAAGAGAGAGAACGATTAATTTGGAATTAATCGATAAAATAATATATTCGATGAATTATACAAAATTGGATTTCGACGCGGAATTAAAATTAGATTTTAATTCGGGAAAACGAGTTAATTAAGAAATAATTCGCTAACGACGTGAATAGTAATTTTGCTAGACATAATTATTTAATTAAATTAGATTTAATTACGTCGCAACGGAAAATTCGTTAATTCGAAATTATCGAACCCGAGCCCGGAGTGTTTGCGGGCCCACTCGCATTTCGAATTCAAGTGCGGCCCACAAGTCACATCGTGAGTCACATCACTTGTCATTTTAGTGATAGATTCAAGTCACCTTTTTGGTGAGTGACATGCAGTCATTATTCATTATGTTGTTGGTGTGGACATTTAATGAAATTTTGGCTCCAATTTGGTTTGGACTTTTAGAAAGCCATATACCAAAATTTTGGTAATTGAATTTTTCATTTTTATTGTTTTAAGAAAACAAAGAACTCTCTCTCTCCCACCTTCTCCAAAATTCGGCCTTGGGCCAATTTTCTTTCTTCTCCATTTTCCTTCAATGCGAGAGGTGAGAAGCTTTAGGAATTTTGTAGGCAAAATTTCCAAGGTGCTAGCACACATTAGGAGTCTTACGAAAGTGATAGGAAACCCACTCATGGGCATGGAATGAACACCAAGCTTGGAGCTTGGAGATTCAAAATGGAGCACAAAAATAGAGCAAAACCGTGAGCACCTTGGAGGAAAAGCTTGAAGTTTTTTTTTGTTCCTCGCATCGCAAAAGCCGATCATTGTAAGTATGATTCTGCCATACTTCTTTGAGTATTCACACATGTTTCTATGCTTGAATTGATCCTGGGACTATAGTAGAAACCCAACAATGGTATCTTGAGCCATTTTGAGCATGAAATTGGAATTATGGTAAAATTGGGTAAAAATGATTTGAGCATGTTTTTATGAAATTGATTATTGATATATGCTTGAATGATGATAACATGGTGTTATGCATGATCAATTTGATGAAAATTGGATTGGATCAATTTTTCCCCAAATTGAGGCTTGGCCGAAAGTTTAGAGTTGCCCTAAGTCATGGTGATTTTTTTTTTGATCATTGGATGAGTTGAAATCATTTGGGAAATGTTGATTTAGGATTTAATTGGATTGAATTCGGAATCGGACAGAAATTCCCCTAAATGTCGTGACTTGTAGCATGTAAAATGATATGATTTTTTGATTAAATTGTGTTGGACATATTGTGATGATAAGCATAATTAATTGAGTAAATTGAGTGTTTTGGAAATTTAATTTAGTTAATTAATTATAGCTATACACTTTAAGTTAATTTAATTGTGAAATTTGGAATTTTGTAATTTAATTAATTGGGCCAATTTTGAATTGGGCTTGTAAAGTTGTATTTGGGCTTAATGGGCTTGGTTGGGCCAAGTTTGGTTTAGGCTAATTGGTTGGATCCAATTGGGCCCAAAACCATATCCATAAAGTCCAAATATAATTAAATGGACCTTTAATTTTAATTGGGCCTAATGGGCCTAAATTGGTTTCTTGGCAAATAAGGGTGATTCCTTAAATGGGCTTTGGTATTTGGGTTTGACCCATATTGACCAAAAGTCCATGCCTTAAGAAATTAATTGAAAGCCCATTGGACTTTAATTAAATTGACATTGGATGTTAATTGGGCTTTGAGACCCGTAACGATTAGATTTGGAATCTAAGTCGTAAAGGCACATTAAAAAGTGTAATTATTTAATTTAGAATTAAATATAGAATTAGTATTAAATAAAAATTAAATTGGATTTAATGTTGTAGTTTAATATAATTCAAGAATTCGTACTTTGAGTACTTATTCGCTAGATAAGTTTGACTCGCGCAAAATCAAATCGTTGTTTGAATATTGGATGGTCATTAATTTCAGATTAATTAATTAGATTAGATTGATTGATAACATTCTTTGTGTGAATACATGGATGCGATGTATGAATAATGTATATCGGATGGATATTAGATGGGCGAGGATAATTCTGGAAATTGTTGTAATAAATTTAGAATTTTTAAATTGGACCAGCGTGTCAAGCCTATTACCTCTTGACTCTTTGTATTTCTCTTCTCACATATTCCCCTCAATGTAAATGAGGTTTCTTTAGAAGTGTTATGTAAACGGGTAGAAGTTATATTTGTGCTAGCGGGAGAGAGGAAAGGGAGAGATTTGTTCTAGGAACAATGTGTTAAGTATCCATCCGCATATCATTATTATTTTATTTATACGCGCCTTATTATGTTCTTAGAATGCATGTTTAAGGGTGTATGATGATGAGACCTTAACAAAGATAATTAATTGGTTCCCAATTACGCGAAAAACCCTCAAAAACATATTAAGCGTTTTTCCTTCCATTGAGTGATTCTTTCTCAAGATCCAAGATTGGTACTGGTTTGTTGGCCAAAGTCAAGACCTTTGTCCTTCGCGGATGTGTTTGAATCATGAAGACTTTGTTCCATATCGTGTGTCTTGTCCAAGTTGTGATTTGTTGGCCAAAGTCAAATCACTTCTTGTCTATCGACATCGATTACGAAGCTTCCAAGGTCAATGGGTTCCGCTTAACTGGGATCATTAAGTTTGTTGTGCCAAAGCCAAGGCTTAGTTGATTCAGAGGAAAAATGTTAGGGAATATATTGGATATATTGGCATATATGAGATAATGTTTTCGGTCTTGGATGTCCACCTACTGTATCTAGGAATTGGATGGGATCCAATTGATCTTAGAGATCTACCTAGTTAATTATCATACAATTTGTTGGCCAAAATCAAGATTGTGTGTTATTTAATGGGATCCTAGCCCACTAGGAAACAAGGTTTCCTGAGTACTCCACAGAGGGTTAGAGGCTCGCCGAAAAAAAGTGGGAGGTAAGTATTAAATTTTCAATATTCGTTTAGTTACTTGCCAATACGCGCTCATTTCAAATTTTTCGTCATATAATTAATATATTAGTTGGACTAATATTTAATCGTTGTTTTAATTAAACAGTTGGACTGTATTCAAACTACTTCAAATTATAGTTGATTATATAATTGGATTATAATAATCAATATATTTGAATTAACCTATTAAATTATAGTTGATTATATAGTTAGACTATAGTAATCATTATATTAAATAGTAACTAAAATCGTTGATTGGATAGTTGGACTATAGAAATGAAGAATAATTGAAAGATTAGTGTTTAAAACATAATCCTGGGTGAAAATGTCATTAAACGACTTTAATTTTCAGATTGAGAATAAAATCTTAGGATAGTCCTGAGACCGAGAAGTTGCTTTATTTGATAGAGTGACATCTCGAGCCTAAGCCCGGAGTTGAGCAAATAGTAGAACATGATATTTGGAATATTCATGTGACGATAACTTTAATGCTTAATCCGTTATGCTTGCCACAAAGACTCCTTAATTTCTTAGTCAGAACTAAGGATTAGATCCTTATAGTATGATATTGAAATTGAAGGATCTTCATAGATCTATCCTTAGATCTTAGAAGTACAAATTGCAATAGAAAACTCTTGGAGAGTTAAAGGCTATACTCAAGGAGACAAAGCCAGAGTTTGCAATAGCGCAAGAAGCGCAATGCGCATCTTACTTCGACATCCCAGAAGGCCAAGGCTTGGCCAAAGGCTTCTGGGGTGTGGAAAAAAAGGGGGCAAATGCAAAATCATTATAATCTTCTGGGAAGACATAGGACATATCCCAAAATGTCTACCTAAACTGTGACAAACGGGGTCACTGGATGAGTGACTGCCGTATGGACAAGGCAGACTTGAAGGAATTGAAGATGGGCAAGGCTCTGACTTCAAATATGTTTGTCATCAACATGTTCACTACTAGTATTAAAATTGAATTTTAGATACTGAGTGTGGTACATAAATATGTACTGGTGTGCAGAATCTGCTGATAAGCAGGATACTGACTTCAGTTGAGATTCATCTACGAGTTGGAAACGGGACGAGAGACGTTGTTTTAACCGTAGAGACCTAAGTTTAGGAACTACCCATTCGGGTATGTACTTAAATTAGAAAACTTACAATGTAACTAGTTTGACTAGAATATTATCTCTATATCAGGGTTTAACCCATTACGGGTATACCTTTATATTCTAGAACACTAAAGTGTTTTATTTTATAAAGATGATATTGAGATAAACATATTAGATGTGAATAACAGTATTTATATTTTGAATATAAATAAATCTCAAACGTATAACATGACAAACAAATAGCTCAAACTGATTTAATCAGATGAGACTTTTGTGTGCATTGTTGTCTGGGACACAATTAAACAAGACTCGTATATCCACACTTTCGAAGAGTGGGTACTAGGACAGATTTGATTCTATACATAATATCTACGAATCTAGTTTATTAGGCAAAGTGCCTGAAATACTTTTTACTTGGTAAAAGTACAAATGCCACCGATCTGTTAGCCCTCGTTCATAGTGACGTAAGTGGACCCATGTCTAACTAGGCTAGAGGTGTATATGAATACTTTGAAACCTTTACGGATGTGGCATCGCGTTATGGTTATGTGTTTCTTGTGAAACACGGATTAGAAACTTTTGATGAATTCAAAGAGTTTCGACACGAATACACACAGACCGGCTAAAGTATTAAAACAGTCACGGGTAGACCATGATGGAAAATACTTAAGCAATAAGTTTCTCAAATACTTGAAAGAGTATAGTATTCTTTCAATGAGGACTCCTTCCGGAACACGTCAATTTAACGGTATGTCCGAACAAAGAAACCGAATTTTATTGGACAAGATAAGGTTAATCATGAGTCGCTCTGAGCTACCATTTCCTTCAAGGGATATGCATTAATCAGTGCAAAACTTATTTTGATTAAGGTTTCATAAAATCTATTAGACAGACTTCATATTAGATATGAACAAGAAAGAAACTGAGTTTTCACATTCCTGAAGATTTGGGAATGCTAGGCATATGTTTGGATTATACCAAACTAGAACCCAAATCGGATAAGTGCCTAATTGTTGGTTCCTAAGGAAACCAAAGTATGGTACTTATACAACTCACAAGAGAACAATGTAATTGTTGCTCACCATGCGGTTTTCCTAAGAGGAATACCAATATACAGTGGTAAGTGGGAGGAAAGTAAACCTCAATGAAAATCAGAGTAATACTGTTCCGGGCACCGATTCCTTAATGGAACACAAATGTTCATCAAGGATGAAACTATACCAATAATCTTCGAATACACAAAAACCGCGTAAGTCGGAGAGAGTCAGAAAACAACCTGGGGTATGGGTTTCTGATCTCACCTCATAAAGATGTCAATCTTATTGAGGAACACGGACTGACTACGTATGAGGAAATGATACAAGGTATCGACTCCCTATAATGGCAAAGTGCCATGATATCCGAAATGGATTCCATGTATCACCTAAGTTTGGATACTAGTTGAATACCGTAAGGCATTGTGCCTATTGGTACTATATAAGTCTTCAAGACAACATGGAAGGCAACATACCAACGTACTAAGCTAGGCTTGTAGCGAAAAGGTATCGTTATCAACATTGTGTCGATTACGACGAAACATTTTACTCGTTGCCATTGTTAAGTCCATTTGGAAAATGCTTGCTAATGCTGCATGTTTCATTCATGAAATATGGCTGAATGCCAAAACGCCAAAACCGCTTTCCTTGACGGAAACCTTTTGGAGGATGTTTACAACATCCTGACGGTTTTTTCGTACCAAAACAAGCAAACAAGGTTTGCAAGTTAATTTGATCCATGGATGGATTGAAGCAAGCATTGCGTTCTTGGAATTATCGTTTTGATGTAATCATAATGGTATATGATTTAATTCAAAACGAAAATGATTCTTGTGTATATAAGGAGGTTAGTGGGAGCGCACTGACAATGAATGTCCTAGTAATGATGACATATCATTTCTTGGAAATGATATTCCCATAATAAAATCGGTGAAAGCTTGGCTTTCATGAAAAATTCTCCGTAGAATTCGGGGAGAACAACCTTTATTCTAGGAATAAGGATCTACTGGGATAGATCTAAAATTTTTGGACTCTCCGAGAACTCGTACATTGAAAAATGTACGCGACCTGGTGTCTCATGCTTTGAGCATATGGAGTCACAATCGGCCAATCCAAGTGATAGTCACTGGATTGATGTTAAGAACATCCTTGAGTATCTTAGATGAACTAAGGATGCTTTCTTATACTATGAGAAGGAGAACTTGAAGTGACTGGGTTCACCGTTGCAAGTTTCCTAACCGATAAAAACGACTATAAGTCGTAACAAAGGTACTATACTGTTTGAATAACGGAACAGTGAGCTGGAAATCTTCCAGCAAGATACTGTTACCGAATAAACAACAAAAGCGGAATATTGCTGCAGCAGCTGAGGCAGCAATAGAAGCCTTTGGGATCTATAATAATCCTAATTAGATTAGGAGTAGTTCTGTTAGCAGCTGAGCTAGGCTACATCACAGGCTAAAGAATTAATGGTCTCATCAACGATCCAGATATATACTTCAAATTTCATCTGATTCGTTCGGATCATACATCGTGGCGATGTGATGATCGAATAAATCGCATCAGATGATATACCGCAAATCCGCTGACGAAAGTAATTCCTCAGCAGAAGTTTGAGCGAACCGTACATAGTTCGGTGTAGGACACTTGAGTGATTGGCTATAGGCCAAGTGGGAGATTGTTGGACAATTATGACCCATAGCATCACTATTTTTACATCATGGTGTTGTTGTACAAATTAACTATGTGACAAAGGAAATTTCCCTTTTATCATTTGTAATTGGATTACCAAGATGTAAAATGATAAAAGGTCCATATGATTAGTTCCGGATTGAGATGATATGAGACAGATATCAATCCACGAAGGTTTAATCATTAAATATCCTAGTGTCGGAGTATTATCGAGATTGGACATCGATAATGCGTAAAAGACTAGTATTACACTTGTGCGCGTTGTGGAGCATAACGGCATAGTTCTCATATATTTGGTATAGGATACTCATGCAAGTGTAATAGGAGGTTGTTTTTACCGATGGTACGGAAACAGCTTCGCTCTGGATAGACCCCTCGGAATTCCATTGGTAGTATGACTATGTGTCTATGGAAGTCCGAATCAGGGTAGGTGTATTTGGTCTTAACCTGAGACTTGCACCGCTAATACTTGCGACAATCAATATACTTTGGTTTTGGTCGTCCAGGGCTTTAACAGGTTCTGTGTACGCCTCTTCTGGGTATATTGAGAATCGTAGTGTATTGGGTGTGATGTCAAGATGGAAGTATCACTCCAGTCATAGTGGAGATGATGATCACGTAGGATACGGAACTGGTGCTCTTATGTACTGCAGTCATCGGGATAATATGACTAGGTCATGATTATCCGATTATAGAGACTAGTTACCAGAGATCCGATATGTGCTTCGTACGGGGCAGACACAATTCCAAGCCCCAGCCCTAGCCTTGCAAGTGACATCCGATGCTGGATCGTAATACGCAATACTACGTATACTACGCCTGATAAAGATCACATATTCCTTTAAGATATTTCTGGAGAATTGGGTAGGCACGGTGCTTTGCTAGAAGCCAACCATGTCTTGTAAATCGGTAAAAATGTAGTACTAGGTACGTACGTGTTCGGATAGTCCGACGACGGATTTACTGCCAACATATCCGGGGATCTCATGGGTCGCTTCCCGAAGATTCACCGATGACGTATGACTCGCACTTTATTAATCTGGGATTAATTATAAGAGAGAGAAAATTAATCTAGGATTAATTACGGAGATATTTTATCTGGGATAAAATATTATTTAAAGAGAGAGAACGATTAATTTGGAATTAATCGATAAAATAATATATTCGATATATTATACGAAATTAGATTTCGACGCGGAATTAAAATTAGATTTTAATTCGGGAAAACGAGTTAATTTAGAATTAATTCGCTAGCGACGTGAATAGTAATTTTGCTAGGCATAATTATTTAATTACGTCGCAACGGAAAATTCGTTAATTCGAAATTAGCGAACCCGAGCCCGGAGTGTTTGCGGGCCCACTCGCATTTCGAATTCAAGTGCGGCCCACAAGTCACATCACGTAGTCAAATCACTTGTCATTTTAGTGATAGATGTCAAGTCACTTTGGTGAGTGACATGCAGTCACTGTTCATGATGTTGGTTTGGTGTGGACATTTAATGAAATTTTGGCTCCAAATTTGGTTTGACTTTTTGAAAGCGATATACCAAAATTTTGGTAATTGATTTTTCATTTTATGTTTTAAAACAAAAAAAAAACTCTCTCTCTCCTCCTCTCCAAATTCGGCCTTGGGCCATTTTCTTCTTCTTCTTTTCTCTTTTTTTTTCAATGCCGAGAGGTGTAGAAGCTTTAGGAATTTTGTGGCAAAATTTCAAGGTGCTAGCACACATTAGGAGTCTTACGAAGGTGATAGGGAAACTCACTCATGGGCATGGAATGCCACCCAAGCTTGGAGCTTGGAGATTCAAAAATGCAGCACAAAAATGGAGCAAAACAGTGAGCACCTTGGAGGAAAAGCTTGAAGTTTTTTTTTGTTCCTCCCATCGCAAAAGCCGATCATTGTAAGTATGATTCCGCCATACTTCTTTTGAGTATTCACACATGTTTCTATGCTGAATTGATCCGAGACTATAGTAGAAACCCAACATGGTATCTTGAGCCTTTTGAGCATGAAATTGGAATTAGGGTAAAATTGGGTAAAAATGATTTGAGCATGTTTTGATGAAATTGATTGTTGATATACTTGAATGATGATAACATGGTGTTATGCATGATCATTTGATGAAAATTGGATTGGATCAATTTTTCCCTAATTTGAGGCTTGGCCGAAAGTTTAGAGTTGCCCTAAGTCATGGTGATTTTTGATTTTGATCATTGGATGAGTTGAAATCATTTGGGAAATGTTGATTTAGGATTAATTGGATTGAATTCGGAATCGGACAAATTCCCTTAAATGCCGTGACTTGTAACATGTAAAATGATATGATTTTTTGATTCAATTGAGTTGGACATAATTTGATGATGATAAGCATAATTAATTGAGTAAATTAGTGTTTTGGAAATGTTAATTTAGTTAATTAATTATAGCTATACACTTTAATTAATTTAATTGTGAAATTTGGAATTTTTGTAATTTAATTAATTGGGCCAAATTTGGAATTGGGCTTGTAAAGTTGTATTTGGCTTAATGGGCTTGGTTGGGCCAAGTTTGGTTTAGGCTAATTGGTTGGATCCAATTGGGCCCAAAACCATATCCATAAAGTCCAAATTAATTAAATGGACCTTTAATTTTAAATTGGCCTAAATTGGTTTCTAGGCAAATAAGGGTGATTCCTTAAATGGGCTTTGGTATTTGGGTTTGACCCATTGACCAAAAATCCATGCCTTAAGAAATTAATTGAAAGCCCATTGGACTTTAATTAAATTGACATTGAATGTTAATTGGACTTTGAGACCCGTAACGATTAGATTTGGAATCTAAGTCGTAAAGGCACATTAAAAAGTGTAATTATTTAATTTAGAATTAAATATAGAATTAGGATTAAATAAAATTAAATTGGATTTAATGGTGTATTTTAATATAATTCAAAATTCGTACTTTGAGTACTTATTCGCTAGATGAGTTGACTCGCGCAAAATCAAATCGTTGTTTGAACATTGGATGGTCATTAATTTCAGATTAATTAATTGGATTAGATTGATTGATAATATGCTTGTTTGAATACATGGATGCGATGTATGAATAATGTATATCGGATGGATATTAGATGGGCGAGGAAATTTTGGAAATTGTTGTAATAAATTTAGAATTTTTAAATTGGACCTGTCCAGCCTATTACCTCTGACTCTTTGTATTCTCTTCTCACATATTCCCCTCAATGTAAATGAGGTTTCTTTAGAAGTGTTATGTAATCGGGTAGAAGTTATATTGTGCTAGCGGGAGAGAGGAAATGGAGAGATTTGTTCTAGGAACAATGTGTCAAGTATCCATCCGCATATCATTATTATTTTATTTATACGCACCTTATTATGTTCTTAGAATGCATGTTTAAGGGTGTATGATGATGAGACCTTAACAAAGATAATTAATTGGTTGCCAATTACGCGAAAAACCCTCAAAACATATTAAGCGTTTTTCCTTCCATTGAGTGATTCTTTCTCAAGATCCAAGATTGATACTGGTTTGTTGGCCAAAGTCAAGACCTTTGTCCGTCGCGGATGTATTTGAATCATGAAGGCTTTGTTCCATATTGTGTGTCTTGTCCAAGTTGTGATTTGTTGGCCAAAGTCAAGATCACTTCTTGTCTATCGACATCGATTACGAAGCTTTCCAAGGTCAATGGGTTCTGCTTAACTGTGATCATTAAGTTTGTTGTGCCAAAGCCGAGGCTTCGTTGATTCAGAGGAAAAATGTTAGGGAATATATTGGATATATTGGCATATATGATATATATGTTTCGGACTTGGATGTCCACCTACTGGATCTAGGAATTGGATGAGATCTAATTGATCTTAGAGATCTACCTAGTTAATTATCATACAATTTGTTGGCCAAAGTCAAGATTGTGTGTTATTTAACGGGATCCTAGCCCACTAGGAAACAAGGTTTCCTGAGTACTCCACAGAGGGTTAGAGGCTCGCCGAAAAAAAGTATGAGGTAAGTATTAAATTTCAATATTCGTTTAGTTACTTGCCAATACGCGCTCATTTCAAATTTTTCGTCATATAATTAATATATTAGTTGGACTAATATTTAATCGTTGTTTTTAATTAAACAGTTGGACTGTATTCAACTACTTCAAATTATAGTTGATTATATAATTGGATTATAGTAATCAATAATTTGAATTAACCTATTAAATTATAGTTGATTATATAGTTAGACTATAGTAATCATTATATTAATAGTACCTAAAATCGTTGATTGGATAGTTGAATATAGCAATCAAGAATAAAGATAAATGAAAGATTAGTGTTTAAAACATAATCCTGGGTGAAAATGTCATTAAACGACTTTAATTTTCAGATTGGGAAGAAAAATTCAGGATAGTCCTGGAGACCGAGAAGTGACGAGAAGTCTTTTATTGATAGAGTGACGTCTCGAGCCTAAGCCCGGAGTTGAGCAAATAGTAGAACATGATATTTGGAATATTCATGTGACTATAACTTTAGTGCTTAATCATTATGCTTGCCACAAGACTCATTAATTCTTAGTCAGAACTAAGTATTAGATCCTTAAAGTATAATATTGAAATTGAAGGATCTTCATAGATCTATGAAGTACAAATTGCAATAGAAAACTCTTAAAGAGTTAATGGCTATACTCAATGAGACAAAGCCAGAGTTTGCAATAGGGCAAGAAGCGCAAGGCGCATCTTACTTCGACATCCCAGAAGGCCAAGGCTTGGCCAAAGGCTTATGGGGTGTGGAAAAAAAAGGGCAAAGGCAAAATCATTATAATCTTTTGGGAAGACATAGGACATATCCCAAAATATCTGCCTAAACTGTGGCAAACGGGGTAAATGGATGAGTGACTGCCGTATGGACAAGGCAGACATGAAGGAATTAAAGACGGGAAAGGCTCCGACTTCAAATATGTTTGTCATCAACATGTTCATTACTAGTATTAAAATTGGATTTTAGATACTGAGTGTGGTTCATAAATATGTACTGGTGTACAGAATCTGCTGATAAGTAGGATACTGACTTCAGTTGAGATTTATATGCGAGTTGGAAACGGGACGAGAGTCGATGTTTTAACCGTAGAGACCTAAGTTTAGGAACTACCATTCGGGTATGTACTTAATTAGAAAACTGTTACAATGTAACTAGTTTGACTAGAAACATTATCTCTATATCAGGGTTTAACCCGTTGCGGGTATACCTTTATATTCTAGAACACTAAAGTGTTTTATTTTATAAGATGATATTGAGATAAACACATTAGATGTGAATAACAGTATTTATATTTTGAATATAAATAAATCTTAACGTATAACAGGACAAACAAATAGCTCAAACTGATTAATCAGATGAGATTATTTGTGGCATTGTTGTCTGGGACACAATTAAAACAGACTCGTATATCCACACTTTCGAAGAGTGGGTACTAGGACAGATTTGATTCTATTCAAATAATGTCTACGAATATAGTTTATTAGGCAAAGCGCCTGAATAACATTTTACTTGGTAAAAGTCAAATGCCACCGATCTGTTAGCCCTCGTTCATAGTGACGTAAGTGGGACCATGTCTAGCTAGGCTAGAGGTGGATATGAATACTTTGAAACCTTTACAGATGTGGAATCGCGTTATGGTTATGTGTTTCTTGTGAAACACGGATCGGAAACTTTGAAGAATTCAAAGAGTTTCGACACGAGTAGACACACAGACCGGCTAAAGTATTAAAACCGTCACGGGTAGACCATGATGAAAAATACTTAAGCAATAAGTTTCTCAAATACTTGAAAGAGTATAGTATTCTTTCAATGATGACTCCTCCCGGAACATGTCAATTTGACGGTGTGTCCGAACAGAGAAACCGAATTTTGTTGGACATGATAAGGTTAATCATGAGTCACTCTGAGCTACCATTTCCTTCAAGGGATACGCATTAATCAGTGCAAAACTTATTTTGATTAAGGTTTCATAAAATCTATTAGACAGACTTCATATTAGATATGAACAAGAAAGAAATTGAGTTTTCTCATTCCTGAAGATTTGGGAATGCTAGGCATATGTTTGGATGATACCAACTAGAACCCAAATCGGATAAGTGCCTAATTGTTGGTCATCCTAAGGAAACCAAAGTATAGTACTTATACAACTCACAAGAGAACAATGTAATTGTTGTTCGCCATGCGGTTTTCCTAAGAGGAATACCAATATACAGTGGTAAGTGGGAGGAAAGTAAATCTCGATGAAAATCGGAGTAATACTGTTCCAGGGCACCGATTCCTTAATGGAACACAAATTGTTCATCAAGGTTGAAACTATACCAATAATCTTCGAATACACAAGAACCGCGTAAGTCGGAGAGAGTCAGAAAACAACCTGGGGTATGGGTTTCTGATCTCACCTCATAAAGATGTCAATCTTATTGAAGAACACGGACTGAATACGTATGAGGAAGTGATACAAGGTATCGACTCCCTATAATGGCAAAGTGCCATGATATCCGAAATGGATTCCATGTATATCAACTAAGTTTGGATACTAGTTGAAATACCGTAAGGCATTGTGCCCATTTGTACTATATAAGTCTTCAAGGAAGACAAACATGGAAGGCAACATACCAACGTACTAAGCTAAGCTTGTAGCGAAAAGGTATCGTTACCAACATTGTGTCGATTACGATGAAACATTTTACTCGTTGCCATTGTTAAGTACATTTGGATAATGCTTGCTAATGCTGCATGTTTCATTAATGAAATATGGAAGCTGAATGCCAAAACCGCTTTCCTTGACGGAAACCTTTTGGAGGATATTTACAACATCCTGACGGTTTTGTCGTACCAAAACAAGCAAGCAAGGTTTGCAAGTTAATTCAATCCATGGATGGATTGAAGCAAGCATTGCGTTCTTGGAATTATCGTTTTGATGTAATCATAATGGTATATGATTTAATTCAAAACGAAAATGATTCTTGTGTATATAAGGAGGTTAGTCGGAGCGCACTGACAATGAATGTCCTAAGTAATGATGACATATCATTTCTTGGAAATGATATTTCCCATAATAAAATTGGTGAAAGCTTGGCTTTCATGAAAAAGTCTCCGTAGAATTCTGGGGAGAAACAACCTTTATTCTAGGAATAAGGATCTAGTAGGATAGATCTCAAAGTTGTTGGCACTCTCCGAGAACTCGTACATTGAAAAATGTACGCGACCTGATGTCTCATATGCTTTGAGCATATGGAGTCACAATCGGGCCAATCCAAGTGATAGTCACTGGATTGATGTTAAGAACATCCTTGAGTATCTTAGATGAACTAAGGATGCTTTCTTATACTATGGAGAATGAGAACTTGAAGTGACTGGGTTCACCGTTGCAAGTTTCCTAACTGATAAAAATGACTATAAGTCGTAACAAAGGTACTATACAGTTTGAATAACGGAACAGTGAGCTGGAAATCTTCCAAGCAAGATATTGTTACCGAATAAACAACAAAAGCGGAATATTGCTGCAGCTGAGGCAGCAATAGAACCCTTTTGGATCTATAATAATCCTAATTAGATTAGGAGTAGTTCTGTTAGCAGCTGAGCTAGGCTACAGCACGGGCTAAAGAATTAATGGTCTCATCAACGATCCAGATATATACTTCAAATATTCATCTGATTTTTTCGGATCATACATCGTGGCGATGTGATGATCGAATAAATCGCATCAGATGATAATACCGCAAATCCGCTGACGAAAGCAATTCCTCAGCAGAAGTTTGAGCGAACCGTACATAGTTCGGGTGTAGGACACTTGAGTGATTGGCTATAGGCCAAGTGGGAGATTGTTGGACAATTATGACCCATAGCATCACTATTTTTACAGATCATGGTGTTGTTGTACAAATTAACTATGTGACAAAGGAAATTGCCCTTTTATCATTTGTAATTGGATTACCTAGATGTATAAATGATAAAAGGTCCATATGATTAGTTCCGGATTGAGGTGATATGAGACAATATCAATCCACGAAGGTTTAATTAAATATGCCTAGTCAGAGTATTATCGAGATTGGACATCGATAATGCATAAAAGACTAGTATTACACTTGTGCGCGTTGTGGGAGCATAACGACATAGTTCTCATATATTTGGGTATAGGATACTCATGCAAGTGTAATAAGAGGTTGTGTTTGCCGATGGTACGGAAACAGCTTCTCTCTGGATAGACCCCTCGGAATTCCATTGGTAGTATGGCTATGTGTCTATGGAAGTCCGAATCAGGGTAGGTGTATTTGGTCTTAACCTGAGACTTGCACCGCTAATACTTGCGACAATCAATATACTTTGGTTTTGGTCGTCCAGGGCTTTAACAGGTTCTGTGTACGCCTCTTCTGGGTATATTGAGAATCGTAGGGTATTGGGTGTGATGTCAAGATGGAAGTATCACTCCAGTCATAGTGGAGATGATGATCACGTAGGATATGGAATTGGTGCTCTTATGTACTTTAGTCATCGAGATAATATGACTAGGTCATGATTATCCGATTATAGAGACTAGTTACCAGAGATCTGATATGTGCTTCGTACGGGGCAGACACAATTCCAGCCCCAGGCCTTGCACGTGACATCTGATGCTGGATCGTAATAGGCAATACTACGTATACTACGTCTGATAAAGATCACTGTACGGGCCAAATTTGGTCCAGGGGCAATTTTGTCCTTTTGCTCTAAGCCCAAGCTTCTACCTCGAAAGGAAGCCCCGATGCTTAAAGTGTATAGAGGTCCAGAGATTCACAAGCCATGCCCAATGATATACCACGTGCTCGGAGCATAATCGGGGCTCACCCTCACATAACGCCTAGGCTAATAAATATTATTCACAACCCATCCGTTTCAGCCTACAACGCAGTTATAGCTCATCATGAAGTCGACTGTTACCATAATCCAACGAACGATTAATCAAAGCAAATAAAGGCACACGTTACGGGAGCATGTATAGATAGGAAACAAGGCCCCATGGTGGGGAGTCAACTTCTAGCTCTCCAACTCACAGATTTAGAACATTCTCATTCTAGCTCATAAAAAATTTTGTTCACCGCCCTCACGGCAGCCTACGGAGATCATGGTAACATCTGACCTTGACCTTCCTCCTACTACTTCCATAATTCTATCACTGACTTGGGCGTCGGAGTGCCTACGGCACCCACCACACCGGTGGGCAGTAACCTCCACGCTCACTCTACCTTTGTTTTGCAGGATCGCTAGCGCCCCCAACTACAAATTCTCGATTGTGGACCTCGGGCGAAATCCAGCGTCTACAATTTTCTGCCCACCGTGGGGTCCTAGCGATTCATAGCATGCAAATATTCTTCCTTCTACGATCCTTTCAGATACCCCTACTCGTATGGTGTCACACAATGAGCAAATACCATATCTCATGTTACTTAATTAGCCATCCTTCAGGAACAATTACACATTAGAGTACCCCCATAATCCCCAGCCATACTCCAATCGACCAATAAGTATTCTCTATAATTGACATCTATTCGAGACTGCTTGGGGCGGATACCATCTCCTGATGGCATAGATAAAATGTCATTTCTTTCAGACTACGTATGATGATTGCCATCACTACTAGACTACATGAAATAAGAGTTACCTTCTTCAAACCACGTTAAGAGGATTCCCATTTCCTCCAGAAGATATTAATGGATTTTCAATAATTTTAGACTCCATTCGACCAGAGTCTCATGGACCAACATCAGGAACAAGACACGTCCCTTCAATGGAACCATTTTCCTTACCATTCACCTCATATGATGAAGTGATGTACTTGGAATAAGAAGATTGTCCAAGTCGACAATTCCCAAATGAAGATTTGGCGTGGACATCTCAATCAACATTCTCAGTCAACATTAGTAAGACATTAGACTTATAATTGGTGTTATAGTATGAAACTTGTCATGGGTGTCCCAGTCGACGCTACAATTTAAACTAGGTAATTGTTATGGATGGCACAGTCGACATTTGCAATGTCTGACATAGAACATATTAGGGATCTTCCACTCGACATCAGTATGTTGTTGGGGGTGTCCCAATTGACATTACCATATATGTAGCTTGTCACTTGCTTGAGATTCCATTTGACACTTCACATATGATGCCTGCCACTTGTTCAAAATCTTATTTGACATGAGATGGAACAAGTCCTAGTTAGATGGTTGTGGTTCCACCCCACACAACAAGGAAGAACTACTAGCTAGAGGCAGAAATAAAGATGTAGTCTCGACTAGGAGTGAATGCTCCAATTAAATATTCATCTTGAGCTAAGTGAGTGACCCATTCGACACTACAATAATGTAGTCTCGGCTTAAGAAGGATACTCTAGATGAAGATACAACAAGTTAGCATTCTACCTGACATTATGAGGATTTAGTCTCGGCTCAATAAAGATGCTTCGGATGAAGACACATCATGAGGATACTATCCCACTCGACATTGCAAGGATGTAGACTCGGCTCAAGGAACATTGCAGGACCAGTCAATTCATGGTTGAATGCCAGATTCGTACTACACATAGGGAAGTGGGTTCCCTTCGGTATTCTCGAAACTGCATCAACAGACCTAGTGTTCCTCTCAAGAGGCGTGAAGTGCAAGCCCGAAACGGCTAACAGCCGAAATAGAAAACAAAGCCCAAAAACCGGACAAAGCCTAAGCTATGAAAAAGCACGGCCCGCTCGCTGGAGGTCCGCCTACAAGTAACAACCCGCGCAAAAGCCAAGCATCCAAGACCCAAAACAACAAAAGGCTGTAAAAACTTATGGCCCATAGCCAAACATGTTGGCCCAGCCAAAGACAAAAATGCAGCTACAGCAACAAAAGGAACAAAGAGTCCCACATCGGTCAATGAGAGAGCAACTTCAAATATCAACCAAAGACATCAAATCCACATCAGCGAAAGCAACCCACAACGACCAAATTCAGCTTATAATTACCAAAAATAAATCCAAGCTCGCCCAGCCAAAAGACCGAGATCTATATCGCCCAAACCTGACTGAAATCCACCTCGCCCAAAGAAATCATCATCAATTGTGAAAACATATTTCTTCTTAGAGACCATGTAACCAAAGCACCGACAAGCAGAGTCCTTAAACGAAATACGAGAAGCCTTATGACTAAATATGTGATTGATGTCGTTCCTGTTGTAGAGCTCGTAGTCAAAGCCATCAGGGACCTTTATGGCCTTTGAGGAGTCACCATCTTGAACGATGATCAAGTGATATGGCTCAAAATATGGCCTCCACATCTCCAAGAAATCCAAGTCTCGAATCGTGGGTATCAAGATATCGAGCTCATCTTTCAATAGTGGCGTTGGCTTAGCTGATGGAGTCGCCATGTTGAGATTGTTTCAGACAAATCGAGAGAGAGGGAGAGATTTGAGAGGTGGGTTTTTGAGCGTTTCAAGTTAGAGAGACTTGATCCCCCATCGCCCAACTAACCTCATGAACAAACCAGAAACCCAATTCTCCAATTTTGTGTTAGGCTCGTTGGACTCCCCGAAGCTTGCTGGAGGATTTTGAGATTGATATACTTCTGGAGTTACTTTGTTTGTTGTTGGGATCTCTAGTTCTGTTTTGAGTCTACAGTCGGGTCTTGTAGACTGGGCAAAAATAAATAAATATCGGTGTCACCCATCAACGAAAGAACAAGAGAGACCGAAAATGGATGGAGTGTCGCAGTCGTACCAGCGATTCCCCAAGTTTTAAATTCATGAACTCGGAGACGACTACTGCAAACTTATGTGGTCAGTGAATAAAAAGTCAGACTCAACAAATGGGACCTCAGAAGCAACCAAATAACTCTCAGATCACCACTTACAGAAGAGATAAGCTCAGCCCATGCGCATTAAAAGCAACTTATCCAAGTCGAGGAAAAAAGCCCAGTCAACACTGATCACACGATCATTACCGAGCCATTCCACATTGCTCATTTCAGAGTGAGCATATAAAGAAGCTACATGAAAATCAAATCCCATCGTTCGACTCAAATTGCCGCCCACTGCTCCAGCCCAATTTTCCCCCACGCATAACAAATTAGACGACATATAGGGCTCAAGGTTTGATGGAATTGGTTTTGTCTAGCTGATGGGCCAATACTGTATGCTTTAGTCACTTTTTGGGCTCAAATTGTTGTTGAACTATTAAAAGATTTAGAGCTCACGCTGACCTAATATGTCCTGCAAGGCTGCATGTGACCGGTTCGGTTATTATGATAACCCAGTATTTTGTGTATAGTAGTTCCAGTAATTCACTTGTGCACTTGGAGTGGACTCTAAGCCCTCTTACCTCTCCTTGGTTTCTTCCAGTACATCATTCTCATTCGTAAAATGAGATATGAAGAAATTCTCATATGAATACCACCAAGCAGCGCTCCGGACTCCAAATTCATCATCAATAAGTCCATCTGGTAGAAAATACGCCGTCAGCCCATGTTCCAACTCAAAGCAAAAATCTTGACTTTACCGATTATGCCCTTACTCACTCGGCCCATGTTCCATGAGAATCATGTCTGGTAGAAGGCTTCTTCTCCACTCCGCTTGGTTTATTTGCCAGCCTAGCAGTGTGAGTCGAACGAAGTGATGGTGAAGGAACGTCCACATTCTCATACTCAGTCGGTCCTGATTGATTATGTTTGGCCCATTCTCAGTTTGCCCAATAGTGCCATTAGTCATGTGCCCAAAATAACATGTGACATGCTCCCCTCTGTAGCATTAAAGTTAGTTGCTGCTTTCCTAGCTGTGGGACCTCTTGCAGCATCACTCATCACATCAGCGTGCAAAACCAGATATTAAATGAGTTCCAGCCTAACTTCTTTCTCAGAACTACTCTCGGCACACGCCCTTTGCTGACCTTAAGAACTGATCACGCCTGGAGATGAACCAAGGGCACGCGACAAAGATTCCCAGACTTGGCGGGCCCAATAGGCCCAATCCTTTTTGCTGCATGAGACGACATATCCCAATAGCCTCCTTCACTTTTGCATTCAAACTCCCATGACAAGCAGAAAATTCCACCGACTCAACTTAACAACAGATCAAATCCGGCAATTTACGAAGAATATTATGAATATTAAGCAACCCTTCGAAATATTTCGGCCTCTAATTGCCCCTGAAGAAAATGGACAAAGTGCCCCGCTTTATCTGCAAACTCGGATGAGAGGAACAACATCTCCATAAACGATAATGGAATCAAATTAATGGACCTTCTCCTGGTCCAAACGACTTGTAGACTCAGTTTAGTGGTGGCCTTCCTGGACTTCTTCAAGTCCAGTCGACCGGGGACATCCCCATAGACTCATATTGAGTCAAGTTGTAGACATGGACTACACATGTCGTATGACTTATATCCTGAACCTTCATCTGGTTCAGTCGACCGGGGACATCCCCCATGGACTTATGTCTAGTCAAGTTGTAGACATGGACTACACATGTCGTATGACTTATATCATGAACCCTCATCTGGTTTAGTCGACCGGGGACATCCCCATAGACTCATATTGAGTCAAGTTGTAGACATGGACTACACATGTCGTATGACTTATATCCTGAACCTTCATCTGGTTCAGTCGACCGGGGACATCCCCCATGGACTCATGTCTAGTCAAGTTGTTGACATGGACTACACATGTCGTATGACTTATATCCTGAACCTTCATCTGGTTTAGTCGACCGGGGACATCCCACATGGACTCATGTCTAGTCAAGTTGTTGACATGGACTACACATGTCGTATGACTTATATCCTGAACCTTCATCTGGTTTAGTCGACCAGGGACATCTCTCATAGACTCATGTCTAGTCAAGTTGTTGACATGGACTACACATGTCGTATGACTTATATCCTGAACCTTCATCTGGTTTAGTCGACCGGGGACATCTCCCATAGACTCACGTCGAGTTTAGTTGTAGACATGGACTACACATGTCGTATGACTTATATCCTGAACCCTCATCTGATTTAGTCGACCGGGGACATCTCCCATAGACTCACGTCGAGTCAAGTTATAGACATGGACTACACATGTCGTGTGACTTATATCCGGAAACTTCATCTGGTTTAGTCGACCGGGGACATCCCCTATAGACTCATGTCGAATCAAGTTGTAGACATGGACTACACATGTCGTATGACTTATATCCTGAACCATCATCTGGTTTAGTCGACCGGGGACATCTCTCATAGACTCACGTCGAGTCAAGTTATAGACATGGACTACACATGTCGTGTGACTTATATCCGGAAACTTCATCTGGTTTAGTCGACCGGGGACATCCCCTATAGACTCATGTCGAATCAAGTTGTTGACATGGACTACACATGTCGTATGACTTATATCATGAACCTTCATCTGGTTTAGTCGACCAGGGACATCTCCCATAGACTCACGTCGAGTCAAGTTGTAGACATGGACTACACATGTCGTATGACTTATATCCTGAACCCTCATCTGGTTTAGTCGATCGGGGACATCTCCCATAGACTCACGTCGAGTCAAGTTATAGACATGGACTACACATGTCGTGTGACTTATATCCGGAAACTTCATCTGGTTTAGTCGACCGGGGACATCCCCTATAGACTCATGTCGAATCAAGTTGTTAATATGGATTACACATGTCGTATGACTTATATCCTGAACCTTCATCTGGTTTAGTCGACCGGGTATATCTCCCATAGACTCACGTCGAGTCAAGTTATAGACATGGACTACACATGTCGTGTGACTTATATCCGGAAACTTCATCTGGTTTAGTCGACCGGGGACATCCCCTATAGACTCATGTCGAATCAAGTTGTAGACATGGACTACACATGTCGTATGACTTATCTCCTGAACTTTCATCTGGTTCAGTCGATTGGGTACTTCCTCAGTGACACTTGTAGAGTCAAGTTCATGATCCTGACTTTCATCAAGCTCATCCGACTGGGTACTTCCCCAATGGCTCCTGTAGAGTTAAGCTTATAACTTGACATTCGTTTGGTCCAATCAATAGGCAGCATCAACGCTCGAGTACACCTACATAATATGGTTTCGTCTCAGACGACACATTCGTCAAGTACTCTCCAAGGCAATGACTCCTTGACTTAGAGAGTAGGGGACAAACTGTACGGGCCAAATTTGGTCCAGGGGCAATTTTGTCCTTTTGCTCTAAGCCCAAGCTTCTACCTCGAAAGGAAGCCCCAATGCTTAAAGTGTATAGAGGTCCAGATATTCACAAGCCCAGGCCCAATGATATACCACGTGCTCGGAGCATAATCGGGGCTCACCCTCACATAACGCCCAGGCTCATAAATACTATTCACAACCCATCCGTTTCAGCCTACAACGCAGTTATAGCTCCTCATGAAGTCGACTGTTACCATAATCCAACGAACGATTAATCAAAGCCAATAAAGGCACATGTTACTGGAGCATGTATAGATAGGAAACAAGGCCCCATGGTGGGGGAGTCAACTTCTAGCTCTCCAACTCACAGCTTTAGAACATTCTCATTCAAGCTCATAACACCTTTCGTTCACCGCCCTCACGACAGCCTACGGAGATCATGGTAACATCTGACCTTGACCTTCCTCCTACTACTTCCATAATTCTATCACTGACTTGGGCGTCGGAGTGCCTACGGCACCCACCACACCGGTGGGCAGTAACCTCCACGCTCACTCTACCTTTGTTTTGCAGGATCGCTAGCGCCCCCAACTACAAATTCTCGATTGTGGACCTCGGGCGAAATCCAGCGTCTACAATCATATATTCCTTTAAGAATGTTTCTGGAGAATTGGGTAGGCACGGTGCTTTGCTAGAAGCCAACCATGTCTTGTAAATCGGTAAAAACGTAGTACTAGGTACGTACGTGTTCGGATAGTCCGACGACCGGATTTACTGCCAACATATCCGGGGATCTCATGGGTCGCTTCCCGAAGATTCACCGATGACGTATGACTCGCACTTTATTAATCTGGGATTAATTATAAGAGAGAGAAAATTAATCTAGGATTAATTACAGAGATATTTTATCTGGGATAAAATATTATTTAAAGAGAGAGAACGATTAATTTGGAATTAATCGATAAAATAATATATTCGATATATTATATGAAATTGGATTTCGACGCGGAATTAAAATTAGATTTTCATTCGGGCAAACGAGTTAATTTAGAATTAATTCGCTAGCGACGTGAATAGTAATTTTGCTAGGCATAATTATTTAATTAAATTAGATTTAATTACGTCGCAACGGAAAATTCGTTAATTCGAAATTATCGAACCCGAGCCCGGGAGTGTTTGCGGGCCCACTCGCATTTCGAATTCAAGTGCGGCCCACAAGTCACATCGCGAGTCACATCACTTGTCATTTTAGTGATAGATGTCAAGTCACCTTTTTGGTGAGTGACATGCAGTCACTATTCATGATGTTGGTTGGTGTGGACATTTAATGAAATTTTGGCTCCAAATTTGGTTTGACTTTTTGAAAGCCATATACCAAAATTTTGGTAATTGATTTTTCATTTTTATTGTTTTAAGAAAACAAAAGAACTCTCTCTCTCCCTCCTTCTCCAAAATTCGGCCTTGGGCCAATTTTCTTTCTTCTCCATTTTTCTTCAATGCCGAGAGGTGTAGAAGCTTTAGGAAATTTTGTGTCAAAATTTCCAAGGTGCTAGCACACATTAGGAGTCTTACGAAGGTGATAAGGAAACCCACTCATGGGCATGGAATGCACACCAAGCTTAGAGCTTGGAGATTCAAAAATAGAGCACAAAAATGGAGCAAAACCGTGAGCACCTTGGATGAAAAGCTTGAAGTTTTTTTGTTGTTCCTCGCATCGCAAAAGCCGATCATTGTAAGTATGATTCCGCCATACTTCTTTTGAGTATTCACACATGTTTCTATGCTTGTATTGATCCCGGGACTATAGTAGAAACCCAACACAGACCGAGGAGCTCGCTAGGAACCATCTCAACTTAATAGGGGAGAAAAGGGAGAGGTCAGCAATCAAGGTGGCCGTCTATCAACAAAAGATGACACGTTTTTACAATAAGAAGGTCAGAGTGCGATCATTTTTTCCCTTGAGATTTAGACCTGAGACGAGTCACTTAAAATACCCGGAAGCCCGAGGAAGGTTCACTGGGAGCCAAGTGGGAAGGGCCACACAAGATAGTGGAAGTCTTCAAGTCGGTGCCTATCTTTTAGAACAGCTGGACGACACCCGGCTCAAGAAATCATGGAATGCTGAGATACTAAGGAAGTACTTCCCGTAGCTCACCTCCTTGAGCCGCAGAATGAAATGTAAAAAAGGTCATCAGTAGTCATCCATTATGACTGAGCCGCAGAATGAAATGAAATGTTAAAAATGGGTGACACTTGCACAGCCGCCTCTCATAAATAAACAAGTTCCTCCAAGAGAAGTCATGACAGTAGTTCGACCTCCCAAATCATCGGATTTACAGCCACAACAGTCGCAATGGAATGGCAAGCAAACTAGTGTATTAGGGGCACTCGATCAGTTTCCATGAGTGCCACCTGCTTACTATGTGGTGGCCACCTATGGGCAAGGTAGAGAGAGAATAAGTTGATGGTGGACCACTAAGGGATCAGGGTGCAAGTTGCCGGTCGAGACATACATTGTGCAGAGATGCTTTCAGATAGCTCAGCCAAGAGGAACCCTGTTAAGTTGGTTGACATCAGAATGAAGTTCAGACCGGAATAATACTATTGGACGACCCCTTAAGAGTTAAAAACTTATTGTAAATCCTCTATTGAAATGACCCGCAAAGAGTTGTAAGAATGGTAGTAGATCCCACGAATATGAATAAGACTTTCCCCTTTAAATTAAGACTTGTCCACTTTACTTGTTTCTTATTTAAATGGGAAAGACATGTTCAATATTCTAGAGATTTACCCGAGGTCAATATAAATCAAAGGGTGCGCGGTATATAAGGGAGGCCATAAACCCGTGACACGCCAATCCCTGGTGTTATTATCAAATCCCCATATGGAAGCGCTCCGACCTAGATACCTTCACTTTTGAGGATCCAGAATGCATGAAGGGATAAAGTACAAGTGGTAAAAGCACGAACCCCCCGCGGTACGCAAATCTCTGGCTTCATTATCAAATTCCTTAGGGCCAGAGCGTGAAAACCCTATGACTTGCATTTTTTAGGAATGAGCTCGGGTAGGCCAAACACATGGAAGATTCCCCCTGTGAGTTATCTGGCTGATCCCATTCTGAACCATCAGGCACACGACACAGGGACGGCCAAAGTGCCTCCGTGACCCTTATAACCTCGGGTAGGCCAAACACAGGAAAGATTCTCCCCTTGTGGATTATCTGGCTGATCCCATTGAGAACCATCAGACACACGACACGGGGATGACCGAAGTGCCTCTGTGACCCTTGTAGCCTTGAAGAGGCCAAACATGGGGAGGTTTCTTCCCCCGTGAGTTATCAGTCAAGCCGCAGAGAACCACTTGGAACACCAAATTGTTATTTTGAGTAGCCCTAGGAAGGACGCTATCCCGAGCGCTCGCTTGGTTAATTTTTGAGTCTTTACGGATTATGTGCTAAGTCACCTCCATAGTACTAATGGTTTTTTGAGTTTTATTTTGTTTTGTGAATGACCTGGGCGGGGACGCCTTTATCAGAATTCACGGAGCATCGGAGGTTGAAAATCTTCCCTCGCGATTAAGTCTCGATTATTCCACTGGCTAGGGGCTTCATTCGTTCCACCGAAGCCATTTATTCCACTGGCTCGAGACTGCATTCGTTTCATCGAGACCATTTATTCCACTGGCTCGGGGCTGCATTCGTTCCGCTGAAGCAATTTGTTCCACCAGATCGAGGTCGGGTTATGTCCCACCGAGTCTTGATTATCTCTGGCATGGGGTCGGAACATCTCCCCCATGGCCATTCTTTGGTTGGCCAGAGGAGGAGTATTCCTTTGTGGTCAAGTATTCTTGCCAGATCGGGGTCGGATTTCATCCCGCCGAGTCTCGATTATCTTTGCATGGGGTCGAAGCATCTCCCTCATGGCCATTATTCTGATTGGCACGAGGAAGTAGCTTTCCCTCGTGGCAAAGTGTTACTCTACTAGCTCGAGATCGGGTTACGTCCCGTCGAGTCTTGATTTTTCTTTGACATGGGGTCGAAACATCTCGTCTACGGCCACATGTGTGAGGCCGAACGGCCGTAAAAGTTCACAATGAGAGAAGCAGCGCATAACTAACCATTATCCTCATCGCCATTATAGTTCCTGGCACTAACTCATTTACTCGTTGGAACCGAGAACTAGGAGACAGATGTTTATGGTGATTTTTGGGCCTAAGTATGGCCAAGAGCTCGGGAAGGGCGGGATGGAAATTTCGTATTCATAACACTGTAGCCCGAGGAACGAGGCAATACTGGGACCGGAGACCGAGGACATCGGGTCCGACCCGACTACATGAGCTCGGCAGAGTGGGATAAGATTTGTCCCGGTTGCCCGACCAGATGAATGAGCTCGGGACAGTGCTGGTCAGGTATGGCACGAGAATTGGTCCTCTCCATAAAGTTCAAATATGGCGGGGGCAACTTAATGATTCTCCTCTGACACACGCTACCAAGTAAACGATTGGATACAAGTTGACATCATAATTGTTGAGTGTGGCGGTACCCAAAACAGAGTGATTTAATGGGATGTCAGATGGCAGGTTTCAATTTCAGCAGTGGCAGGTTTCACTTTCGGCAGAGATAAGCTCACATGGCCGACGTCATAAAGATGGTGGAACAGTGCATGTAATTTTCATTAGTATATAAAGAGGATGAGAATATTTTTGTAAGGGTTAGCTATTTTTTTATCTCAAAGCATTACTTGTAAAAAAAATAGGGAGAAAACACTAAAACCCATATTTTCTCTGTGTCCGTGGACGTAGGTTGGATCAATTCCACCGAACCACGTTATATCCTCTGTTTTCGTCTGTGTGTTTACTTTTTTCTACCAAATTTGCTTTTGGTTCCCAACAAACCAAACAAATTCACAGTTGGGGGAAGATTGTTCGAAAAGCGAGTTTCCGAATTTGCCCTTGTAATGAAAATCGGCTGTCAACACACAGCCCAAAGACTAAGCCCAATAATAAAACTTTTTTGTAGTGGTAGCACTCCAATCTTATTTTGTGTGATTTTACGTTTTTCCTGTTGTTTTTGCAGGAATAAGTGGTCTTTAGCTTATAAAAAATATATTCTGAATCAAATGGGTAAATCTAACAGTGAAAGTAAAGGCTAGGCTCTATGACCCCCGGGCGTTGTACGGTAAAGTAGATTTATATATTTTTCTTGTAATATATTATATATATGTTGATGTAAAAATTTTATGTTTAATTTGTGTATTATGTTGTTTCATTTTCGATTTGAATTTGTATTCATCAACACCGTGTCGAAATATGAAGATTTGGCAAAGCGTGTAATTCCTCTTATACCTAAATAGTTTTAGGTGTGACATTTTGATTATCGTTGTTGTTAAGTTTAATCCTAATTATGTTTGACTCCCTCTTCTGACCCATTTATGCAGTACTATGAGATCTTGTGCATATTGTGACGTCACATATCCATGTGTGTCTCGTTGGCAAATTTTATTTTGTTTTTCGAAGTATTTGTTTTGAAGTTACTGCAAAAAGTTTTATTCTTAAGAATCAAGTTGTGAGCCATAGAGGACTTTGAGACCGCCTAATTTTCATGGAGTGTTGATGTGAATTTGACCATTGGTCTATATAATCATCACCATAAGGAAAATTATTTTATCCTTGGATAAAAAAAAAAAAAAAAAAAAAATTGAAAATTGCTTTTAATTATTTCTATTTGATGAATTTGCATTCACAAATTTGTCAGCATATCAAGAATAATTTTGATTGACCATGACTCGGACAATTGACAAGAAAATGTTGGACTTTCTTCTAAAAATTGACAAGAGAATCTTCCTCCACAAAAACACACAAGAAATAACCTTGAATGTTTTTCTACATTTGTAGGAATAAAAGCAATTTAATTACCACTCAGCTAAAAAAAAATATTGAGATAATCCTTAAAAATGAATTATTTTTTTTTTCAAACAATTAGTGGCTTCAATAACTTTGCTTTTGTAAACCATATCTAAAACAAGACACAATATGTATTATATATTTGTTTTTCAACTTGCTATATATAGTATTCGAAATGATTGGTTCCAATCGTTTGCTTTTAATATTTGGTTGTTTATGATGTGTAATATTAGGTTGATTAAGCCATTCTTTTACGTACAATTTTGGGAAGAAAAAAAAAATACACACACATACTAATTATTAATAATAGTTATTGCAAGTTGATTTTATCTTGGATTGCATGATTGGAGGGCAATATACATTCATGCCAGGATAATTATGATTGATCTATTATAATTAATAATCATCAAATACATCTTACGACATAACGTATTTCCCCTTTCGTTTTGTGTTTTTTTTTATATACGAAAGTAAAATAGAAACGTTACAGAATTGACCTTTTAAAGTTATGTTCGATAAACACTAATTTATTACGTACATATTTCATTTAAAAATTAGAACGAAAAAAAAAATCCGTTGAATGTGTATTAACAAGACATTGAATTGGTGTGGTAGGGTTCAAGATCTCATATTAAAGTATTGGGTTCAAATTCAGAGAGTGCGTTTATATAAGAACTTGAGACAGTTTAGGGTTTTACATGTTTCGCTTAAGTCCGGAATATGTGATTTAACGGCGAGATTTTGAACTATTCCAAAAAAATTAACAAGACATTAAATGTGGTTATCCATATGTGTAATTATGCTCCATAAAATAAGTGGGTTTATTTGCCCTATCATTCTCCATATATTGTTAGATCATTGTGTGTGTATGATTAATGATAAAATCGAAACTCGAGTTGTTTCTTAGAAAAGACACATAATGTTAAAGTTAAACCTATTTTCCAAGAAACCAAACAGATTCCAAGAAAATGTGGATGAATTTTTTGCAAAATACCAGGAATCAAAAACCAGGCTGTTGCAATAAAGTTAAATTTAACAATATGGTATGATTTCATCTTCATCATTTTTATTAAGATTCTATAAACAACAAAATCAGATCACGTGTGTTGTGAAATAAAGCAAACATAATCAAAATTCAAAACCAGGAAGGAGGGTTACAAAGCACGTGATGAGAGGAAGATTCTTCTGTGACGTAACGCAGAATCAAGTTTTTAAAATGTCACATCTCACAGGGCGGCACCCACTGAGTTACACCACGCGTCTCCTAGCTGACGTGTCATATCGAAGAGGAAATTTCCATTATAAAAAAAAAAAAAAAAAAAAAAAAACCGAGCTGTGACCGCGTGGCTTTCCGGAGGAAACAATTAGACACTACATTTTAATTTTTTAAAGCATCCCTAGACTTGTAAAGAATTCCGAAACAACCACTTCATTATAGAATATAATTAAAAGTGTACTAGATAATTGTAGGATTTTGTGTGAAGTTAAATTTATACAAAGCTATACTTCTAGAATACATTATAAGAAAATGTGAAATTATTAACCGAAATTATTGACCGAATATTTTCGTTCGGTAAATTTTAATATTTATCATTTATGTATTATATACTTTTCACTACGTAATTGTGTGTATTTGTCAATGTATACACGTTACATATTAATAAAAAGAGAGTAAATAGGAAATATTTTTGTTAGTTTTTATGATAAACTATAATTAATTTTTTTAGTAGACACAAAACCCGTATGTATTTGTTTACACAAAAAAATAATTCAAGTAGTCCTGACTCTGAAGCTGAGACCTTGAGGTCTTAAGGATCTGACTCCAAGGTTCTAATACTGAGTAAAGATCAGGATCTGATTGTGGTTTTGGCTCTCAGGGTCTGATTCAGCTCCGATTCTAAGATCCTGAAGCTCTGGTTCTGACCCTGAGATTCTGACCAAGAGGTTATCTTTCTCAATTACATGCCAATTCTCAATTCCAGTAACCATCGATCAAAAAATCCAAAACATATCAATTCTCAATTACTCGATGTAGTTAATTAGCTTTGTAGTTAATTTTCTTTCTTTCAAGCATTCATCTGTAATTCTAGAATCTCAATTCAGTAATCATCTCTAGATTTCAATTCTAGTAAAATTTCTAGTTCCAATAGTTTTCAACTCTTAGTCTTTTTAACATTCTCCTATATTCTAATTGCCTCTCTCTTATAAGCTTTGGAGAACCCGTAATTTTTACAATCGCTTAATTGAGGACCCGCTCCTCTGGCACGTCCGCGCAAAACAGAATTTAATTACATAAAATCAATTTATTTTTTTTTCTTTTGAATTATCATTATCACAACTTCGTTGAGAAAATTCTTAAAACAATTCTTAGCTATTACTTATGCATGAACCTGGCTGACATTTTCATTACTTCTATCCAACTCTCCTGTCAAATTTTAGTATTAAAAATTAACCAATCCATACATTCCATTAACTAACTCTTAAATTTGTTTATGACTCTTAAGTTTTTGGAAACTCACAATCATATTTGCTTAAAGCTGAAGTTTCTTTATCTTGAAAATAACTTAAGTAAACTCAACATGCATCTAATTAGTACCAAACAGCAAGATTAGGGATATAAAGTCTTAATCACCCATGTGATGAATGAAAGGCTACTCTCGTCATTTTATCCACAAAAATTGCGGCTGCCTAACTTTCTATAATACCTTTCTGGTCCCCAAAAACTTTCGAATTTATTCATTTAAGTCCCATGTTTTATCCACGTGTTTTTCTTCTATTTATGATATAATATTAGTTTACTCCCAATCTTGGAGCATAAGTCAAGCTTCAAAACTTCTTACAACAAGCTAGCTAGCTAGTTACAGCTCTTCTCCTTTTGCTTGGTAACCGTTGCTTTGGGCATCGAAACTGTAAAGAAAAAATATATAGAGTATAGAGAGAGAGAGAGTTCTAGAGAGAGACACATATTGATATTGCTTCCTGGGTTTGACTTCTATGTAGTTTTTTCTTTTATGTATATATATGTATTCATTTGATTAAGCTCATGCGTGCAAGTTAAGCATAAATCTCTCAGCCCCAATATCCCCACCATCATTTTTTGCTTGGCCCTAAACGGTTTTGATTCTCTTTAAGCTTCTTCATTCCTCGTTCACCTCTTGTTTTGTTTATCCCCTCAATAAAAACTTTCCCTTTTATAAACACATCCCCCCTCAAATTTCCATTTGCCTTACCTCCTAAGTTTTCATCTTTAACTAATTTCTTCTGCTTCAAACCAAGGTTCTTCCACAGGATTTGCATAATCAAGGTTCTTATTCCACGCTGGGCCGTGTAAATATTTGATTTTTCATTCTGAGTATTGTAGATATGGGAGGACACATGAGCAAGAAGACGAGCGAGACGTCTTCTTCACACTTTACGACAGAGCTCATCTCTTATGAAGCGGCTTGCAGGCTTGATACGGACTTGCAGAGCTTCGACAGCACCTTGCAAGCGCGTACAAATCATGTGATTAATACTCTGGCTGTTGGCGTTGAGGTTCGAGCAGTTTCGTTTGGTTCTTTGAAGGAGGTGACTGAATGCCTTTTGGAGATGAACCAGGAGGTTGTGAAAGTTATCTTGGAATGCAAGAAAGATATATGGAAGAGTCAAGAATTGTTTGAGCTTGTTGAGGAGTATTTCGAAAGCAGCTTGCAGACTCTTGATTTCTGTACTGCTTTGGAGAAGTGCTTGAAACGTGCTCGCGATAGCCAGTTGCTTATTCTCGTAGCACTGCAGCAGTTCGAGGAGGAGAATGAGATGGGAGCTGGGCATAGGTATCTGAGGACTTTGGAAGAATTGAAGAATTTCAAGGCAGCTGGTGACCCTTTCACTGAAGAGTTTTTTCAGATCTTTCAATCTGTTTATAAGCAACAGATTTCGATGCTTGAGAAGCTGCAACTTCGCAAGAACAAGTTGGATAAGAAGCTCAAGTACATCCATGCTTGGAGGAAGGTTTCGAGTATCATATTTGCTGCTACTTTTGCTGCTGTGTTGATCTGCTCAGTTGTGGCAGCGGCCATGGCTGCCCCACCCGTTGCTGCAGCTCTTGCAGCTGCTTCTTCTATCCCATTGGGATCAATGGGTAAATGGATTGATTCTCTATGGAAAAACTATGAAAATGCATTGAAGGGACAAAAGGAAGTGATCAGCTCAATGCAAGTGGGTACTTATGTTGCCATTAAAGACCTGGACAACATCCGGGTTCTAATCGATAGACTGGAGATTGAGATCGAAGCACTGTTGCAGAATGTGGATTTTGTGATTGAGGAAGATGCTGTGAAGATTGGAGTAGAGGAGATAAAGAAGCAGCTGGGTGAGTTCATGAAGAACGTTGAGGATTTGGGGTTGCAAGCCGATACGTGCAGCCGGGATATCAGAAGGGCAAGGACTGTGGTTCTGCAAAGGATCATAAAAAATCCCAACAATTGAAAGAAAGATGATGCTGATCAGTAGTTGTTTCTTTTGGGTCATTTATCTGAATTTCATGTTTATGACATTACAAGATGAAGATGAATTTCATTCATTGCTATATTGTTTGTTGGATCCAGGCACCTGGATCAAGAAAAAATAATCTAAGACTGATATTGGAATTATACACTTTTTTTCCCTACATTTAGGCAATTGATATTTGAAGTTTCTAGCCTAACTATGATCATTGTGATTATTAATCAGTGGGAAATTATCATTTTCCTCCAAAAGATAGGCGAAAATTTAATCAAACACAGATTTTTTAAAGTAAATCAATTTCTATATGAAATTTCTAAAATATATCAATTTTCACAATTCAATGGTGAAAGAATAATAATTTCCCTAAAATTTCAGTGGAGATTAAAACATATAGGGTGAAAATTGATATACAGCTATCAGCTGCAGGTGGAAATTGATATACTTTAAAAGTTTGAACTTGACTAAACTTTCACCTATAATCATGTGGAAATTAATGATAATTTCCCTTAATCAGTATAATAAATAGTAATTACCATAGCCAAATATCAGAAAATAATAATGCAACCCAAAACAAAAAGATGATACAATAGCAGTCTTCTCAGATATAAGAAATTCGTAAGCTGCTGGCTATTTCAATGACCACAAGCACAAGTCTAGTAACGCAGAGATACTCGAACATGTATGAGATCAAGATGGCTAAGATTTTTTATTAATGATGGGTATATAAGTCTATAAGCCATTGCCAGTGGCTATTCAGTACTTGGATAGCTTGCGATTAAACATAGCTTTCACAAGGCCAAGAACTGGCTTTGGACGGACATCGATATAGGTGGCGGATGCCAAATAGGCACAAGATAGAGACACGTAAATTTTAAACCAAATGGATGAGAAGAACGTGAAATATGTAGTACTGATTGTCAACACAATTACTGCCATAAAATTTATAAAGCACATAACTGTTGAGAGCTCTGCTTCTGTTCCTTGGTGAGGGAAATAGCCCTGAGAATAAAAATCAGAAAGCTGCTTGTCCTTGAGCTGAAATGTATTCATCAACCAAGAAGAAACCTTATCTTCTGATGTCGGCATGTCATCAATAGGGATACGTCGGACATGAATATGAACTTCCAAGGGTTCTACAACAAAGACATTATCCAAGAAAGTTGGACACCGATGCTTGTATCCAATGGTCAGGTCATACACTGCAATAGTACATAAAACAAACAAATGAATTTTGTAAAGATGCAAATAAATAGAAGTCACACGGATGCTCTGATAAAATCATAGAACCACAGAGTGGTCTAGAATTTGTAGTAATCTAATTCTGTATAGGGTAGAAGAAAGACATGCTAATCAACAAAAGAATGGATCATGATGATGATGTATGTATCAGAATACAGAGTGACATGAAACATCTGTCAAAAATTTTGAAGCCAAATTAATTGGCAAGTAGTTTAATATCATATCAGTGTCAATGCTACGCACTCAACCAAGAGGTTAAAAACTGTGGATTGCATGGTGCAGTGTTGATTGAGGAAATAAACCTTGGCACCTAAAGACAATTCAGAGGCAGGACACCATTCCCTGTTTATTCTCAATCTAGTTTCTGTCATTTTCCAATTTTTTAAACAGAATATGTATCGCCATTAAAATAAGGTCAAAGAAGAAAAAAACAGCCACGAAAATGAACTGGAAGTTCAGATGTCCTTTAAGAACTATGCATCTTTTAAGGTCATTTTACTGACTGACATGATCTATTATACTACAGATGCTGTCTATAGAATACTAGAAGCAAAACTTAGCTCATTCCTTTCCGGTGACATGGTATGTCCTTTTAGTGCATAGACTTCCCATGAAACACAACAGCAGGTAAAATGATGTTCTTTATAGATTTATTTAGTTTTTCAATTTTTTCCCTGGTCGAATAGTCATTTTCAATTCACAACAATTGCACAGATATAGTCTCCTTACAAACTGCAATTAATTGCGAAATCGTTATTACAAACAGAGAATATATGCAGTTGAAAAATAGAAAGAAGCAAAGAATAGAAAAAATAAAGCAACCTGCATCTAGTGACCCCCTCAAATCTTCCAAGCAGGCACAAAAGCCCTTTGTTTTTGGAAGCAGCACATTTTTCAAGATGGGTAAGCCATTTTCAGCTGCATATTTTTGACTTCTTATGCACTTCTGTTCACTTCATTAAAAAGAAGAAAGTAACTTCAGTGATTAAATGCATCAAAAATTGACACTGAAAGAAATGCACAATGGTTCGCGGTTTGCTGTAGAATAAAATTGATTAAATACACATAAACAGAATGTAATCACTAAATCATAAACATTGTGGCTATGGATATCAAAACTAATTGAAGGAATACAGAGTATCTAAACTCCTAAAAAGATTGAAAGAAGAAATTACGTGAAATCAGTGCCTTCAGGGAAAATAGCAAGCCAAAGGGGGTCTCTAGGATCTTTAAAAGTTGAAAGCATTTTGCGCAGCTGTGGCTCATCGACCTCCCACTTTCTCTCCACTGAAATGAACTCCATAATGTGAAATCCCCAACCAAATACAGGTAATTTCATCAAACTGCTCTTAAGGATATACTTAATATATCCATGGCATCCCTTCCGCAATGCCAAGTCCCACAAATACATCCAGTCCACTTCAGTTCTGTGGTTTGCAATAAGCAAGACACGTTCCCTGGCTGGAACAGTCACTCCACTAAACATAACTTTAGTGTTGTTTATCTTTTCAAAGAGAAACGGCCATAAAGCTAGCCAAGCACCAAAGAAAAAAGACGTTAATTTCCTGCTGTAATGTATGCTAAAAAATCGCAATATGATAGCACTTGGAAAGCCGAAATATATTATCATCATAAATGCTGTTGAAAGTAGAACCGGTAAGCAAATCACCCCCCTAAAAAACCTTGTTGGGGTCAATGGACGATGCTTTCTTACATCCTTGGAACAAAGAATACTCTTAACATCCATTGACCCAAAATGTGATTAGAAACTCCCCGTCAGATTAGAACTGCACTGCCTGTCTCAAATAAATATCTACCAACAAGATGTTCAGAACTAACAAGGTCATTATTTGTGACAGTAATCAAGCGATTAGCACTTGAGTAACACAAGTCCAAGTCCTTAGAAACCAAGCATTGACTTGTTCAGCCAAGTAACCATATATTTACCCTGCAGAAATAGAGTAAATAAGAAACTTAGTACTGCCATTCTCCCTACAACATACTAAAAAGAAAAAATTGCAGCATTCAAAGGACTATACAATGAAATACTAGATGAAAACATTCAAACAGAGTTTTCTTTTGGAGAGATTTTTCATTTTCTTTAACTGGTATCATTAACAATTCTTTAATTTTCAAAAACATCTTTTAAGTGCTATAAGATTACGGACAAAACCACCGTTTTCAAGATTTTCATTTGGAGACAGAGATCAGTAGAGGCGTTATTCTGCAAGAACCAGCAGTATGCCTCTTCTTCCTAATCGTTCAATCAATCCTTATAAGCTTATGGAAAACATGGTATGATTAAAATTAACCATTATTAAAGACAAACATGGACTTGTTCATTTTGATCCTTATGATTAATCTTTAAGAACTAAAACATAAGACTAAATTTACAAATAATTTAGCACATAAGCTGCATCAATACCTTTCGAAACACTTCAACAAGTAACAAACAGCCCAACAAAACCATTTTACTAAAAAAATATCTAGATGATGACTGTAACATGCTACACGTCACACTAGGATATTAAGCTACCAGCCAGTAGTATCACTCAAAAAGCTCTAATTTTAAATAAATAAACAAACAAATAAAATGCAAAAGCTGTGGATCTGAATCAAGCTACCGTCATCCAAAACAGAATCAATAAGAAAACGGAAAAAAAAAAAAACGAAAAGGAACTGAAAATGTTACTTACGAAACAAATAATGTGGTTAAAGGATTCGATCTGAAGATTAAAAAAAGATTACATATTTTTTTTCC